>JACJUY010001455.1:3497-60516 GCA_014220935.1 Platorchestia sp. MABIK | reverse complement strand
AGTACAAAAATGCTAGGAGCATTTCTGAACAAACTTACGCGTGAGGAAATTGGACTATTTCGTAAGGCTGAAAAGTTAGAAAAGAAGCTATTTAATAAGCAAAATTTGAGGTAACCAGGCACAAAACGCCGCCCTTCTTGGCGCCAAGATTACAACTCCTGCGGACTCAATACTAGCCGCTGCTGTTTGTTTGGCCACCTAACCTCCTAGCAAAAGCTAGCAGCTACCAAGAGGGGCGAAACTGCTCTGGCTAGCCCAGCTCTACTGCTGTTTGTCTTGCCGCGGCCAGACAATTAGCTGTTAAGCAGGGCTGAGCAGAGCAGTTTCAAGTTTCGACCCTCTGGTAGCTGCTAGCTTATGCTATTAAGTTAGGCGGCCGAACAAACAGCAGTGGCAGTCCTGAGTCCGCAGCAGTTGCAATTTTAGCGCCACAAGAGCGCTACTTTGCGACTGTAGTTACCTCAAATTTTGCTTATTAAATAACCGTAGAACTAGCAATATTTCATCCAACCAAATTTTTCATATACAGGGTGTTGGTGGAACTCTGGGTACAAACTTCGGCTACTAGTAGAAAATACAAATTTAAACACTTTTTCATCAGTGAAAAAATATCGAAAAGCGCTTAGTTTTTTAATTATTGGACTTAGCAGTTTTTAATGCGGCGCTTCAAGAACTCACGGCGATCCTAGTTAACCACATGCGCTAATGTTCAATAAAAACACACTAGGGTAATGAAAAACGTTAAATAGCATGAGGTACTTTAATAAATAATAGAAAGTAACGCATCAAAGTAGGTGTTCAAAATTTCGACCATTAACATCGATACACGCACGACACCTTCGTCGAAGCGAGTTGCGTACGAAAGAAAGAAAGAAAGAAAAACATCTATTTCCAATAAAGTACAAACATGAAGTGTCGATACATTGGTTTTTGAAACACCTTAACCTAAACATCCTTAACTGATAATAACACATTGGTATCGTGATACCCGTGTAAAATGTTGAATCAAAAAATGATTGACATAAAAACACTTCTGGGTTGTTAGCGATATCTCCAGCAGCGACTGCAATTCGAGTGACAAGGTCTTCTTCCAACTCCACAGGTGTCGCATAAATCAAAGATTTCAAGTGCCCACATAAGAAAAAATCTAACGGAGTCAAAGCAGGTGATCTCAGGGGCCAGGACACAGCATGGCACATGCTGTGTCCTGGCATACGAATTGAATTCGTAGACGACTTTGGTTGCAACACGATGGAGCTCCGGCACATTATGCTCTAAATGTGCGACGGTTTCTTGACCAACAATTTCCAAATCGATGGATTGGTCGTGGCGGTGCTGTGTCCTGGCCACCGTGATCACCTGATTTGATCCGTTAGAGTTTTTCTTGTGGGGGCACTTAAAATCTCTGATTTATGCGACACCTGTGGAGTTGGAAGAAGACCTTGTCGCTCAAATTGCAGTCGCTGCTGGAGATATCGCTGACAACCCAGGAGTGTTTGGCAACGTACGCAACTCGCTTCGACGAAGGTGTCGTGCGGGTATCGATGTTAATGGTCGAAATTTTGAACACCTACTTTGATGCGTTATTTTCTATTATTTATGAAAGTACCTCATGTTATTTAAGGTTTTTTATTTCCCTCGTGTGTTATTATTGAACATTAGTGCATGTAGTTAACTAGGATCGCCGTGCGTTTTTGAAGCGCAGCATTAAAAACTGCTAAGCCCAATAATTAAAAAACTAAGCGTTTTTCGATATTTTTTACTGATTGAAAAGTGTTTAAATTTGTATTTTCTACTAGTAGCCGACGTTTGTACCAAGAGTCTCCCCAACACTCTGTACATCACTATACTATGCATCACCTTGTTAGCATTACAAGTATATCCGTACACTGTTGTATAGTACGTTTGATTTCCCTGTAATCTATCTACCCACCATGATTAAAATGGCTTTGATACTTTTTTATAACTGCTTCAGGAAATTCCACAAAAAATTAATTGCATTACATGCAAGTTATGATTGCGGATAGAATAATCATGCAAATCATTCACTGACGAATGACATGCAACCTTATAGAACCCTGAATCTAAATTATTTTGCAGTGCTTTTCGTGCAGATACATTACAGAACAAGGAACTCATTCGTTCAAGCGAATAAAGATTTTTATTTATGGATATAACAACCGAATTTCGAATTAGTAAATTGATAAACAATTTCAAAGTGTAAAAGGATTTTTTGTATATGGCTTGCGGCACTAAGTTTCAATTTAACTGTTATTTTTCCCTAGAACTCGAACATCACAACAGTTTTTTGGAGAAACTAATAGCCTTTTAGTTGCATACTTTTAAAGTTATTTTTAATGAGGTAATACTGATGAAACGCAAACATACATCTCTGTATCTGATTTGCCCAGCACTTTGCGCTGGTCCAGAAAAAGTAAAAGATCCTTCCTCTCCACATTTAACTCTCACAGATGACCTAACCTCGGTTTCCTCAGTATAACGTAGAAGAAAAATGACTAATGTTAATAACTTAAAAACGATTAGTTTAGACATAAAAGATGTTCGTTTGAAGTCAAGTTTAGTGTCATGCGCCAAAAAAAATACCTGATATGAAATATTCGGCATTGGTACGCTCTAAAGTGTGGGTATTGACAGAAAATGCTTGATACAATAAAGTTTCCGATTTATGAGGTGGAAAATACCTATATACAGATGAAAACTTAACAAGCCCACTAACTTCCATAGCGTCTGTTATAAGTGACCATTGTTCATTAACACAGTCATGATCGAAATATTATGGATGAGATGCACCCCAGATCGCAGGAATAGCTTGCACCGAGAAGATCAAAAGTTTGGCTTCCTCCCCATACGAACTCTAGGGTGCATCTGACTCGTGGAGGGAGTATAAAGTGGAGGGAGCACAGTCGTTTGCAAAGAGTACCAGATTTTGAGATTTCTCCCCTGTCTGTGGTAACACCGTCAACGTAACCAATAGCGTTCTCGCTACTCTGACGTCAGTTACCTACAGACTATGGTGGGGTGCGCACACGCTCGCTAAATTCTCTTCTAGCTGTTGAGTTAATCGCACCTGGGCATTTCAACCCAGATCTTAGTTTTCTCAAGAAATGTCTGAGTTTTGATTGGTTGTCAAGTTAGCGTTGCTTGATTAAGCACTTTTTTCCCGGACATAATTCCTGAGCTGATATCTTGAGAAACAAAATTTGTTTGTTGAAATTGAAAGCATTTTACAGTCACAGCAAAGTTCAAAGTCTATGAATGAATTTCGGTGTCAAGTTTCAGATCGAAAAAAGGAAACTCCAGGATTTTGTTCGCAGAATTGACAAGTTTGGTGACACTGCTTCAGGGCGTCACCTGGGTTTTTCATAATTTCACTCAATACTGAAATCTATTTGCGCTAAATTAATCAAACAATTAATGGAATTTTAAACAATTTATTTACCACAAGTTAAACAGAGGTAGAATGTTTGTTATGTCTAGTACAATGTTCAAATTTGAGTATAGCTACCTGTGGGCACGAATAAGTTCAGCGACTTCTAGGGCATCCTACCATCAACGTTATTATTCTAGGGTGTACAATAATGTTTAACCTAGTTGCGCAGTAGACTGATCAATGAGATAGTTAACTCGATATTGGATGCTTCATTTTACAAAATAGATTATATAGACTAGATGTTGACAGTATATCAGTCATGGACCAGTCTTGGAGGAGACAAAGTTTGACTTGGTGATCTTACACGACTAGTATTCTGATGGGAAATGATACTCAACATATCTTTTGAATACCTCGTAAGAATAACTTTCACGTACACCTTTTTTCGTTTTATAACCACATTCTTTCAAAATGTACCGACGAACTGCATATTTAACAACGATGAACCATAGAATATAACAGGTAATAGAAATATAGAGACAGTGTAGCAAAAAATAGCAACAACGACAAATTATAGCGACACCAAGCAAAATGAATGACAGTGAAACTATACATCAGAACAAAGAAACAATGTGTCGTGACAGAGTCGGTTTATTGTAACAACGTTCAAAAAGGCTAACAATTATACAAATAATAGCTACGTGCGTATACATTATTGCAACAAATTAACAATTTCTGACACAATTATTTACACGCAAAATAGACTGTAAAGTAGCCATTTGGCGTAGTACATAATGCATATTGAAACTTTGCATACAAAATTATTGATAATTACAGTAAAGAATGAATATCATATGTGAGATATTGAAGCTATGCAAAAAAGAAAATATCTTGTTGATTAAGGGTCTTGATCAAGTAGCTGTTGGCATGGATGTAGTTGTCTGGCGCAATGGCTGGAGTGACAGACGGCACGCAAGTGTCAATGAGATGCCAGAGAGTAGGCAGAGAGTGCAGTGTGTGTAAACAACGCATTTTGTCTGATGTTTAATGCTAGTTAATGCTGCTCTGCGTGCTGCCGCCACAGTGCATGTTTCAGCGATGCCATTCAGATGGTGCAACTGTGGCATCTGAGACGTGGGGCTTGCGGTCGAAAGGGGCACGAAGAGTTCTATTGAGATCCTTGACGGTGATGGTTGGAGTAGCTTAAATCAACATCACAAGTAAATCCAGGCTCTCAATATCTACCATCTTCTTGCGACTACAAGTCTTGCGCCGGCAAAAACAGATTATCGTTTTTGCTAGGACCTAACAAGGGAATAAGCGGTGGTACGCTTCACTCCCAGTTTTTGAACAGTAATACATGTCACACGCGAGCCGGTCCGTCAGAGTTGTTCTGCAAAATTCCATTTCTTCTCGGTCAGTGCGTCATCCACTGACCGGGAAGTAATGGAACCTAGTCCCATATTCGGGTGGCATTCACAATCCCGAAAGTCAAAATCCCGAATGTCAAAATCCGTATTCTCTAAATTCCAAAAATCAAAATCTCGAATGTCCTGTTCAGTTAGAAACATCTTATACCCAATTTAAATACGAGCTGTCATGGAGAGTTTTCATCAATTATTTTCAATTTGCAACACACACCACCAATTCGTAACACACATCACCAATTCGTAACACACATCACCAATTCGTAACACACATCACCAATTCGTAACACACATCAACAATTCGTAACACACATCACCAATTCGTAACACACATCACCAATTCGTAACACACACACCACCAATTCGGGTCGACGCTTCTACTGGCAAATATGGTCGGGAATTAGATATTCGGGATTTTGACTTTCAGGATTTTGACTTTCAGGAATTTGACATTTGGGATTTTGAGGTGGACCCATTATTTTCAATTTTTATTGAATAAGTAAGTGCGGGAAAATGATTTCTCTGGTCAATAGTAGTTTAAAAGATGTTACAACTTATGACTTTTCGTTACTATTTTTTGCATCTGTTACATTATTTAGAACCTGTGATACTGGCTATATGTAGCATTGTTACAAGATTTGATTATTTGTTATAGAAATTGAACGTCTGTTGCAACATTCTGAGAGTGTTATACAATTTGCAGCAACGTTATATTTATTCGTCTCTGTCACCACATTTTGCATCTGTTATAAATTTTACAGCATCGTCGCTGGATTTGTACTGGGTGTTGTTATATTTTGAAACGCTGTTATTAGTTTTTATTCGGTGTTATATGCTGGTGCACGCTGTTGCTATGTTTTGACGTATGGTTATAAAACGAGAAAAGGTGTATCTCCGCAGGGATTGAGCTCCAAGTTTTAGTTCCAACGAAGAGGATACTGTGTGGCGACCGGACCTTTGAATAATACAGATGCATGAATTTACTTCTATTTCGTAGAGCTTATACAGTCGGGAAGAATCTTTTACCGATTTCAACACCCAACTCAATGCCGAACTTGACACCGAAAATTCACATCCACGTCTGTGGATTAAAAATTGACTTTATAGCAAATCAACAAACGAGCCCCGTTAGAAGGCTGATAGTTTTTTTTATAAAGTTTGAAGTGTGAATTTTACCGAAAAAATAGTAAACTCGACTACAGAGTGATGGAGCATGACATCATGCTTCAATCGCACATAAAAGGGCAGATGCGACAATTCTGTCAATTTCTGAGTACATGGACACCCTTAATGGCATCTTAATTTTTTACCACAAACACATGCAGTAGCGTACGTCAACTTGAGCACCCCAACCAACCCGTTGAGAACTGCGTTGTAGCGCAACAATTTACTACTTTTTCGTGGATTAATTTCGGTCAAATCGACATCCAAGGCTAGAAGTTTGGCTCAGTCGATTGTTAACATTCAGCCCTGCGTGATAAAGAAAAAAATTTATCTTATATCTCTAGGGGAACACTAGCTTCAATCAACTATCGGGAGACTTCGTAACAACGCGAGAATTTACTTCCTTGTCTGTCAGTTCATTTATTTCATATGAAATCAACCTACAAGCCTAAAATTAGGCTCAACCGAAAGCTTTAAACGCCTCTTTAAAAGGGCAATAAAACAAAAGTGGAAAAACCTTTTGAACATCATCCATGACACAAGAAAATTATTTTTAGACAAACTGTTGATTGAAGACGCTGATGATACTTAATTCAGGAGGTGGCAAATGTTGAATAGGAAAAGCCAGAAAAAATAATTGCAGAACAACCAAAGCTGATTGACGTTGATATATTTTTAAGAAAAAAAGGTACACACGAAAATAAATTTTCTTTCGAACAATTAATTTTGTAGGAATAATTAAATAATAGTGCAAGACAGAGACTGGCTTTTAAATTTATTATTAAGACAATTTTCCCCAATAGGGTCAAAATCAATCAAAACTCAGGACTGGAAGTACCAAGATAATTCACAGAGCATTGAATTTCTTACATATTAATACTAGAACTATTGTACTAAATGATCCTAACAGCATGAAATAATTAATTCATTTGCTAAATCAATCACCAACGAAATGGGTGAAAGAGCTGCAGTGTGAATCTCTGTTTCGATAAATAACAAAGTGAACCGGTTTCAGCTTAAAAATATTCGACAAATTCAGACCGTTATGGTATTGACTAGTTCAGAAAGTTATGTACACAAACATCATACATATTCGAAAAATGAATATCACTTTTGTCCTCTACAAAAAAGCAAATAAAAAATTAACCGTAAACTGATCTTAGCATGATCGGATGAATGAAATAAGATTATATTGAATCAGATGTTAGTTAAAAACCGCCCTATCCGAAGCAAAGGCGTTCAAAAGAGAAAAATAATGAAGGCTCTATTTAGGATGGTCATTAGGGAACGCGGATTCTAAGCACAAGGCGAGTTCCCGCACAAGATCCCCTGCGCAGAGAAACAGCAAGTTTAAAAAGAACGT
The DNA here is from genome assembly GCA_014220935.1 of Platorchestia sp. MABIK. Classification (NCBI taxonomy): domain Eukaryota; kingdom Metazoa; phylum Arthropoda; class Malacostraca; order Amphipoda; family Talitridae; genus Platorchestia; species Platorchestia sp. MABIK. The sequence goes on along the minus strand of JACJUY010001455.1, from coordinate 53,171 downwards.
TGGAAGAAGGAAAAAAGTCAGGAAGAAAGTGAGAGGAGCTGCAAAACATGATAGCAGTGAACCGAAATAAGATGGTCCTTAACAAAACGAAAGATTGAATTTTTAGTTAGTTTAAGCCTTCCTATCCTATACAAAGTCGATCCAAAAAGAGGAAGGAGGAAGGCACGATTTAGTATGGAATCAAGGAAACGTGGAATCTATGTAGAAAGGGCATAGAAACAGGAAGTTGAGAAATAAGGTTATGTAACAAGATCAAAGTTGAAGAAGAAAGTAGTAGGTGCTGAAAAGCAGGACAGCATTGAACCGAAAAAAGACGATCCTTAAAACATAACAAAAACACTTTATTTTAACTAAAAAAAGGTGCACCTAACATTCAGCTAGGGCCCTTACATTTTACTCCTGGGAGTGCTAATTATAACATAACGAAAACCATACTTTTTTTCCTACAAAATGAAGGCCTACCAAACTATCGGATCCGGCCCATACATTATCCCCCTCGGAGCACGAATGACTCGAGTACGAGTAGGAATAGTAGCGAGTCTACTAACGCTTCGTAATAAGGATCTATTGGTCATATTTATTAGTTTGAGGCTCGCATAAATCGGATATTGCTGTTTCAAGAGAGGAAAGTACAAGGTACCATCTTGAAGATGGTACTTTTTTTATTTGTGGAAATGGGAATTTATGCCATGATGAATTCCAGCGCATAAATCCTGGTGCAAGGTTGAAAAACGGTTCAAAAGAAGAAAAATACGACATGAGACAGAGAGGTGCAGAAAGGATACCAGTGAAGCGAATGAAAGATGGTTTTCAAATAAAAATATTTCACTCTAAAAAAAAATTTTCATGAAAATTGGATATATCATCCAAGAAAACACAAGCTACATTTTATCACTGCTTGCTACAAAATTGCTGAGAAAAACTGATACAAGCAACCCTCCAATTTGGCCACCGATAGGCTTTTCAACATTACAGTTAACTTATAGGGAAAAATCAAGCAGAATGTAATGAAGTCAATTAGAAGCGTCCCTACAAAAATATAAGTGTAAGGAGGGTCAATTAGAAGGTCTCCATTGACTTCAATTGAAATGATTACCTATGTTAGTCGCAAAATTAGTCGCACCTAGGCATTTTAACCCAGATCGTAGTTTTTTTCAAGAATATGTGGGTTTTGATTCGGCGTCAAGGCAGGGTTTCCAAATTAGGCATTTTTTTCGGGACGCAATCCCTATGCTTATATCTTGAGAAACAAATTCGACTGTTGAAATTGAAAGCATTTCACTGTAGTGAAATATCTTATATCTTACAATTATGCAATGTGTTGCTAGGCTAGTTTGAGGTAAAAGCTGCGACAGATCTTTGGAATGTCAGACCGTTATGTCGGTGCGCGTAGGCGTGAGAACGAGCCTAGAAGAATGCGAGGGTTGAGCGTAACACAAGCCCGCGTCCCGTACGCCAATGAGGTCTAGGGAAGGCATCAGGCTCGTGGGTGTGCCTGAAAACGCACCAATGAAATTTCGAGACGTCAGAACAAGCGAGAATTCCACCAATGAGGATTAGAATGATGTCTTCATAACCATGAAGATTCGAGAATGTTCTAGAAGGAACGAGGTGGAACACATAAAAGCAGTACACAGGAAGGATCGGGAGGATTTTTCTCTCGGTGACAGAACAGGAGAGGTGCACGAATTTGGAGTGCGAGGCTGGGGGCGCCGGCAGGTTCGCCGGTACACCCCGGCATGTCAACTATTCAGTATAAACCCCTTGAAGCGTCAAGATTTGCAAAAAACAAAGATCCTCAGCGGTGCAAGTGTACGCTGATGAGATCCACGAGAGGTCATTTTTCGCTTTGTTTCACAACAAGGAGAGAGTGGGGGCACGCAAACAGAGTACGCCGGCTTTGCCGGCGTGTCTCGCACAAGAGTACCAAGACTCTAGCATCTGTGTGAGATAACAACATCGAAGTCTCACGAGTAAAAAGTTGGGAAAAACAGCAGCCGTCGAAGTATCAACTCGCAGCAGAAATTCGTTCGAAGCGCATCAGCATCGCGGCACCAATCGCCAAGTGCAACGTGTCAACGACTACAGCGAAAGCATTCAGTTTGTCCTCGCCAGTTCCAATCTCACAGGCAACCCCAGCATGCCCCTTGGATACCCGCAACTACGAGTGCTGCAGTCACACAGCATCAATACTGCGAGAGCTACAGTGATCAAGCTCCTTCGGCACTCAAGAGCTGTGACCGGATTGCAGCCTAAGCAGCACCGTCGAGGCAAGACAGCACCAGCCGGCCGCTGGCAAGAGAGCATCAGCGAATGTTAGGTCCGATCAGCTGGACATTCGCACATTCTTCAAGCCCTAAGTGGAAGCAGAGTTCGCCTAACATCAACGACGCATCACAGGAGAGCTAGGGATTTATTTTTCGGTATTGAGAAATTGAAACAGTGATAAAAGTGTAAGTTAGGTACGAATCAGCACATTGGAAAGTGCTTTTAAATGGCGCGCAAATTGTGCAAAGTGTTTTTTTTTTGGTTCATCGTGTGGTGGAGCACCCTCAGCCGAGCTGTGTTATTCGGTCATGGAGCGAGAGTTCGAGTGGCTCGTAATGCGAATTTGCTCTAAAGTTTTCTGGCACCTTGTGGTGAGCAAGGATGTTGCCCTGCCATACGTTGTCCTCATTACTTGGTGATCTCGTGTTATTTAGAATTTACCTTGAATTTTGTGCAACCGTTAATTAGTTGCTCACGCTTAGAAGTTGATAATCTTGATTCTCGTTGAGCATTCCACTCATTTTCTTTGAATACCATGTCGCATTGAATCTTTGTGTCAGGAATGTCATGTGTACTTTTCATTATTGCACTCGTGCCCTCCTGATCATTTCGTTTAATTTCTGTGTGCTTTTAACTCGCGTGTTCTACGGTAAATAAAAATAAATATGTTTAATCTTTCAAATTTTGTCGTCATTATCCATGCTGATAAATTAAGGTAAACTCGTGGTGCAACTATGCGAACACTGCTATTTCTAATTTCCATCTGTTCTGTCATCCATTCTCTTTCTGTGTATTTCCATCTTTAATTTCTTTTCCATTCTTCGACTTTTGAGGTTGAAATTCCTCTATCGGTAACGAGAGGCCGAAAGGCCCAGCTTCGTATCGTAACATTACAGTCCCAGTAAAGTTCAAAGTCTGTAAATAAATTTCAGCGTCAAATTTCAGATCGAAAAAGATTAACCCCAGGATTCTTGGGATTAACCCCAGAAAAAGCTAACTCCAAAAAATATACTCACGACAATGAATTTTTAATACGAACAATACATTTTGAATTAATTATTTTAAAATAGTGTAAGACATAGACTGGTTATGGAATGTATTTCTGCATATTCCTTAAATTTAGTACGAAATATTTCCTTGACGTCCCAGTTCTGACAATGATTAATTCGGGATTCTTAGATTCCGAAAGATAATAAATTGTCTTTCCTCATTTGAGGACACTTAATAATATCAGAATTGCTAGCAAAGATACATTAACAGTTTAAAACTTTAAAGATTACAGGCCCTTTAATAAAACAACATATTAGAGAGTGACTTGCACGCGCACCTCACCCTTTGATTTGTGGTGCAGTTCTAATCTTGCTTTGGAAATTGGAAAATGGGAGGCGGAGTTGTACAGGAGGTGAGGAAGAGCCAACTTCAGCCAAGCGTCTGTGGTTGGCTCAGAGGTGGTCACGTGTGGGGCCTTGTGTATGCCCCAGTCTCTCAACTTTTGCAACTCATATGAATCCGATCGAAACCGGCTATGCTCCCTCCAGTATATTCTAGCTCCATGAACTGACTGCTGCTAGCTTCCGAGCAGTCTTTTATCAACCAAGATAAAACGCCACTTGCGACTCTTCCGGACAGCGCTGCCCTGCTTTGCTCTGCGCTCCTTGTCTGGCGACCCTAATAGGAATACCACTAACATAAAACACCGAGCCAGCTCAGCTCTGATCTGCTCTGCCCTGCTCCTCTGCTGTTTGTCTGGCCGCGGCGTTATGAAGCATTGTCAGGTATTCACACAATATAAAATAAATTGTACATGGAGCTAATTATTTCTTGCGAAACGTTTAAGAGTGGGAATCGGAAATTTTTATCGACTTCCCATGTTGTGAGTAGATAAGTATTCAATCAAGTTTGTTCAATATTATTAAATGTAAAGTTCCCAAGCCTGTTTCGCATTTTATCGGGCTCCCATGTTCTGGTGAAATTACCTTAACTAAGTTCCTAAATTTTAGAGAACCCATCTTGAGATCTTTTATTAATTGCTTACCCGAGACTGGTCATTGATCGGCTCACCTAAATCAGTTCCCACCTGGTTAAAAACTGATAAAATAAAAACAAATGTTGGAATTGACCAGCAGACCTCTTGAACTATAGATCTGAAATGTTGTGGCATCTTACTTTGATTCCATCGACGCCACACCAGATGTTTTAGTCCTTATTAATTATTATTCTGCAACACTTTTAATTTTATCGTGATCTTTGTTTTCGTGACGTTTTTCTTGCAACGTTTTCTTATTTTATTAAAGTCGGATGGAACTTTTCAATGTTCTCGTTATATTAATCAAAAATATGATTATCGTGACATATGATATGCTGTCACCACTCTCTAGTGAGCGATTGCACAGAACAATTGTTATTTATGTTGAAACGGTAACGTGAGCTAAATTCATGACAATCTCTCTTCTTTTCAAAAAACAAGAATTATTACGTTGGGAAAGACTAATATTTACAAGTAAAGAATTGACCTGATGCACATCAAATTTAACAATAGCGAAGAACTAATCTGACTTACATGGCATTTGGTACTAGCGATGTGCTAATTTGACATACATGACATTCATTGGTAGCGAAGAGCTAACCTGACATACACGACATTCGGTGCAAAACGCTACTAACGAAAATTAAATCATGCCACAACATGAGAGAAATAATTAAGCGCTTTTAATTGAACTGAATGAACCAGAGATACTCAGCTTGGAAGGGCAAAGCTGTGGATTGTCGAGAGTGCGGAAGCAGAAAAGCGCCTTGAAGTTGAATGCCCTGTGACCGGGATGCCATAATTATTCGTGGCTTACGGGCACTACAGCACTGAGATAATCGTCATCGGAGTGATAACTTTCACATAGATTCTATGTATGATTTCTACTCGGAAGCCCTACTCTGATACGAGAAAGAGTACAACAGCCTGCGCCCGAATGGGGCGAGGGCGACGAGAGCTAAACAATGCACTGGCGTTGATAATGTCAGGCGCTCTACTGCCTAGTAGGGCCTAGTGCGTACGTCCATGCCCGGCCGCGTTAGTGTCAACAGTTAGTTGATGCTCCCCCTTACAAGATGATCACCTGGGCTGCATGCCAGATACCGCCAGATCTTGCCTACACCGGCGATGCATGCCAAACTACATGTTTATTTGGATAAGAAGACAAAAATATTACGAATCGTTCAATTATATATTGCTGTCGTAATTTTCGTCATGATAAGTTGTGAGAATCTCATTAGTACTTCATTCTTTTGCGGGAATATAAATAATAGATATAAACTGAACACGCACATTTGAAGACTGTTGTTCGTTTTCTGAGACTGTTGTTGAAGACTGTTGTTCGACTCTTGCTTCACAATGGTTCGTTGTCAAGCAAAGCGAACAATATTTATATTCAAAAAGCTGTCATTACTTGGTTATTGCATAATTAAGTTAATAATGCAATGTTCCAATATCTCCTGCCGATTACAAAACTTTAGACTCGGCTTCAACCCCGTATGACCTCAGAATTTTAGAGTACTTGCATATCTTCAAACGAAACTCTCATTTGAACAATATGGACAGTTCGTACCCTTTGCAAATAGTGAATAGGTAGATTCCTCGTCAGAACCAGCCTAATTTCATTTCATACTTATGTGTCACGTGTATTCATTCTGTGCTTCTGTATTTCATTCATTGTTCTTGTCCGTTTTATACTTTGTATTTTTACTTTCATGATATATTTATAGCACATACAATTCATTTTACTTTGATCTTATATTTCAGACGTAATTCTTTTGTTTCTCGTGTGAACTGATGATGGAGCTGGACTCCAAAACGTTTTTTTAGTAAAGATGATAAATTTTATCGGAAGTTTCTTCATTTTTAAGTTTATGATAGGGTTTCGATTAAAGCAAACCACTGACGTTTTCAGATATATTAAGTTAATATAATTACAACCTGCTGGCTGATAACTGTACGAAGATAATGCTAGTTTGTGCAGGATGTTTCACGACAAGAGGTACACAATTTCACAAGCAGAACATGGCCAGATGAGCAATTTTTTTTCTATGAAATTTTCAGAACACTTTTGGGGTTTTGAGATATTAGCAGTTTATTGTTTTAAAGTATGAAAATTTATGATACAATTACTCGCAATATTTAGTTTGAATTCACGTTACAAACACTTCTAATGTACGAGAGTGTACAATGATGAAATTTTTTTTGAGTGATATTCGATTAAAAGGTTTGAGCAAATACGATATTAACTGAAGTATGTAATAACTAAGCAACGACAGCTTTTTGAACATAAATATTGTTCACTTTGCCTGGCGATGAACTACTGTGACGCAATTCGAAGACAGCTGATATCTATGATTTATATTCCCGCAAAAGAATGGAATACTAATGAGATTCTCACAACTTATCATGACGAAAATTACGACAGCAATTTATAATAGTACAATTCATAATATTTTTGTCTTCTTATCCAAATGAACATGTAGTTTCGATAGAGAATAGCGATTTGTAGAATGGCGGTATGTGGCAGCCCTCACAGGGGTGTTGGTGGTGCGTGTGATGGTGCAAAGTGAACAAAATTTACATTCAAAAAGCTTTCATTACCTAGTTTTTACATAATTAAGTTAATAATGCAATGTTCCTATATCTCCTGCCGATTACCAAATTTTAGACTCCTCTTCAACCCGTATGACCTCAAAATTTTAGTCCTTGCACATCTTCAAGCGAAACCCTCATTTGAACAATTCGGGCAGTTAGTACACAATTATGTTAGTTATAATTATAACTAACATAATTATAATGCTAGTTTGTGCAGGATTTTATACGACAAGAGTTACACAATTTCACAAGCAGAATATGGCCAGATGAACGGTTTTTTGCTATTAAATTTTCAGAACACTTGGGTTTGAGAGATATTAGCAGTTTATTGTTTTAAAGTGTGAAATTTGATGATACAATTACTCGCAGTATTTAGTTTGAATTTACGTTACAAACACTTGTCGTCTTATCCAAATTAACATTTTGTTTCGATAGAGAATGATTTGTAGAATGGCGGTATCTGGCATGCATCACAGGTGTATGAAAGTTCTGGCGGTATCTGGCATGCAGCACATGTGACCATGCTAGAAGAGGGGCATCTACTAACTATTGACACTAGCGCTGCCCGGCCGCGCTCGTGTCATACGCTGGCTGATGCCCCCCTTCTAGCATGATCACCTGTGCTGCATGCCAGATACCGCCATTCTACAGATCATTCGCTATCGGAAGTACATGTTTATTTGGATGAGAAGACTAAAATATTTCAAATTGTACAATTTGCATTGCTGTCGAAATTTTTGTCACAATAAGTAGTGAAAATTTCTTTAGTATTTCATTCTTTTGCGAGAATGTAACTAATAGATATCAACTGACCGAACTCTAGAGACACTGAACGAACTACTTAGAGAGTCGGTAGCTAAAACACACACAATTGAAAACTGTTCGTTTGGTGTCACAACAGTTCGTCATCAGGCAAGTAACAATATTTATGTTCGAAAAGCTGTCGTCGCTTAGTTATTACATAGTTAAATTGAAATAATTACAACCTGCTGGCTGATAACTGAACGTAGATAATGCTAGTTTGTGCAGGGTGTTTCACGACAAGAGGTACACAATTTCACGAGCAGAATATGGCCAAATTTCTCTTATATGAATTTTTCGGAAACACTTTCGGGTTTTTGAGATATTAGCAGTTTATTGTTTTAAAGGATGAAATATTATGACACAATTACTCGCAGTATTTAGTTTGAATTTACGTTACAAACACTTCTAATGAACGAGAGTGTACAATGATGAAATTTTGTTTGGACAATATTCGATTAAAAGGCTTAAGCAAAACGTTTTAGAATGAAATGAATGTGATGAAGATCTCGTGGCCAAAATTTCAGATGCTGCTGGTGAGATTTCTGACATGCCAGACGGGTTTCCTGATAACCGGCAGTCGTTAACACTTTGTAAATAGAATTTATAATGACAAATTTCTAGGAACAAAGCCCATAACCCTGCAGCGCTGCTAGTGGTGATGGCAGAGGTCTATAACGGCTACCTTAAACAGCTCCTCCTGAATTTTACTGTGAAGAAAAACAATACACAAAATAATGCCAGCACCATTCCGCTGACTGCCATCTCGCAGACTGAGGAGGCTGAAAAGTGCACCTTCGAAGTGCTGAGCTCAACAGAAGAAGGTGTGCACAAAGTCGACCTCACGATTGGTGTGTACACGTGCCCTGATGGGTCAATAGGTCGAGCATGTAAGCAGCAAGTTGCATACTCCCAATACAGCACTTTACGTCTTCCGCAAAACTTCTGCAACTGCTCTTCACAGCGCATATATCCTGCTGTTGTAGCAGTCGGAGAAGAAAAGGTGCCTGCGGATGACTTCTTTAAGGATTTCAAATCATCAGAAACTAAGTGTGACTGTATCTCTACTCTTGAAAATGGCCCACCTAGATCTGCTGACATGGAGTAAGTAGTTTCCACTCAGGATCCTGTGCCTGTAGAAGTAAACGTTAATGACTCTCCCCACCGGGGAACTTCTAAGGAGACTTCATCTGAGCAGGATTCGACATTATAACTGTTCAAAAATACTCTAGATTTGTTTGATTCATCTGAGGTTAGGTAGAAATTGCAGCGTTCCAAATTGAGCTTAGGAAAATTTAAACCTAAATCTCAACTGGCAACTTTTCTTCACACTGCTGGCAGCACAATTATTAACAAGAGGTCTCTGGGCAAGAAGATTGTGCGCCAACCGACAAGCGGGGCAAGAAGGAAGGCTGGAATCTCAAGAGGAAAGGCTGCAACAATGAGAGGCGGTGACATTTCCACCAAAAGGATCTGATGCCCAACCAAAAATATACAGGAAAACATGCCTAATGCTAAAATTCATTAAAACTACCAATAACTACCGTATTTTGTTTTCTTACTTCTCTTATATATTCTATTTACAAAGTGTCAACGACAGCCGGATATTAGGAAACACGTCTGGCATTTCAGAAATCTCACCAGCAGCCTCTGAAATTTTGACCACGAGATCTTCCTCATATTCATTACATCCTAAAACGTTTTTGCTTGAGCCTTTTAATCGAATATCACTAAAAGAAAATTTCATCATTGTACACTCTCGTAGGTTAGAAGTGTTTGTAACGTAAATTCAAACTAAATATTGCGAGTAATTGTATCATAAAATATCATACCTTAAAACAATTAACTGCTAATATCTCAGAAACCCAAAAGTGTTCTGAAAATTTTATGGGAGAAAAGCAGTTCATCTGGCCATATTCTGCTAGTGAAATTGTGTACCTCTTGTCGTGAAACATCCTGCACAAACTAGCATTATCTCCATACAGTTTTTAGCCAGCAAGTTGTAATTATATTAACTTAATATCTGAACACGTCAGTGGTTTACTTTAATCGCAACCTCATCAGAAACGTAAAAACGAAGAAAATTCCGAAAAAATTTATCATATTTTCAAAGAAAACATTTTGGAGTCCAGCTCCACCATCGGTTCAAACGAAAAACAAAAGAATTACGTCTGAAATATAAGATCAAAGTAAAATGAATTGTGGGTGCTAAAAATGTCTCATGTAAGTAAAAATACAAAGTATGAGACGGACAGAAACAAAGAATAAAAAACAAAAGCACGAAAAGAATACATATGACACATAAGTAGGAAAGGAAATTAGGCTGGTACTGAAGCGTAACCTACCGATTCACTATCTGCAAAGGGTAAGAGCTGTACATATTGTTCAAATGAGGGTTTCGCTTGAAGACATGCATGGACTCTAAAATTCTGAGGTCATACGGGGTTGAAGCCGAGTCTAAAATTTTGAAATTGGCAGGAGATATAGAAACATTGCATTATTAACTTAATTATGTAATAACTATGCAATGACAGCTTTTTGAACATAGATATTGTTCACTTTGCCTGACGACGATATATTGTGACACAAAACGAGAGTCTTTAAATGTGTGTGTTTTAGCTACCGACTCTCCAAATAGTTCGTTCATTGTCTCTAGAGTTCGGTCAGTTGATATCTATTATTTATATTCCCGCACAAGAATGAAATGCTAATAAAATTCTCACATCTTATCATGACGAATATTACGACAGCAATATGTAATTGTACAATTCGTAATATTTTTGTTTTCTTATCCAAATAAACGTGTAGTTTCGATAGAGAATGATCTGTAGAATGGCGGTATCTGGCATGCATCACAGGTGCAGATGTGGTGGTGATGGTGGTGTGTGTGATGGTGGCGGTGACGGAATCGGAGCAGTGGCCAGCTATTGACACGAGCGCTGCCCGGCCGTATCATGGCAACCGCTTAGAGCTGCATTTTCTCGTGAGAACGAGGTTTAATAATCACAAAATCATCCCAACTTACATGTAAATATGCCTAATTGAATCAATAACTTATAAATTAATTACGAAAATAAACTCTTCCTAAAATGTCAATAAATGGTCTAATAAATGTTAGAATTATTCACTTGAATATGTCTCGAGTGGCGAATGATGGAAACTTACAGCTTTCTCAACGAGAGGCCTCGATGTAACCCGTTTGTGACAACGACACTATCTGGTGGAATTTCAATCTGAGGGAAGGCTTTCCTAATATTCGAAGAGTGATCACAATTGACATTGTCGATAACTCGTGACGAATTATTTCTTCAGGTGTGATCGACGCAGTTCTTTTGGGAGATTCGAAGTGGATACGCAGGCCTGTCGTAACACTCAAAATATTCCATAGCGTAAAACTATTCTTAATTAGACGCGAGATATGATGAATCACATCAAAGCCTGAGCTAGAGGCTGTCGGCAAGCAAAGCTAAAACGCTAGATCATCTCGGTCAGATCCATCGTGCTGCAGTGCTGTCAATTGCAGCTCGGTCCCAGTACGGCGCTCCATCTTGCGATCCCTAGTCCATAGCGTATAAAAAGAACGCAGCCGCTAATGAGGACGCTCGTTGGGTCCATAGCCAGCAGCCACCACGTTGCGAGGCACATCAGATCCATAACATTCCACTCAGGCGGGACAGGCACGAGCCCGCGTGTCCGAGGCTGAACTTCTCACCTACGCATTTGCACTACTATGAGGGTTGAAGTCAAATAAAAAAGGGTACATAATTATTCAGCGTAGGGTATGGAGTCCTCTGAAGGTCAGCATATTCGATCGTCTAACTGAAGAGCAACCATAGGCATCCAAAAAAAAGCAGACCTTCCTTCGGTGCTGATCGGAGTAGTGATCTGAGTTCTCTTCTCATGGCTAAACCAAACCCGGAATTAATCCGACATCCCCGAAAGGACAAAGTATGGAACTAGCGCTGTTGGCCGACAATTTCAAACAGTTATTTTCTTTGAAATTATACTGGGTGTCTTAAAAAAAATTCCACACCTTCAGTGCCGACAGTAATCTTTTTTTTTTTAATTACAGGTGTTTTTAATCAATCACAGTATGACAGGAAATCAACTTAGCTTAGAGGAGGGAAAGTTTGTCCTGAAATATTATTGGAAGGCCGAAAATGCAATTGGAGTGCAAAAACGATTCAGAACTGAATTTGCAAAACAATCACCAACGCGCTAACCATTGCTCACATCAGAGACAAATTTGAAGCAGATGGAATCTCACGCCCATGGACTTTTTTGTGGAGATATCTCAAAGACAAAGCTTATACCACCAAACTAAGAACAATTGGTGTATTAAAATTTAAAATTGAAAAACAATGTCGCGATATTCCTAATGACCTGTTTCGTGACGTCTGTAAATCCCTTGCCATGGTGCGCGTTATCAGCGTTTTCTGGACAAATGTGGTCATCAACTTGAACATTTACAAACACGAATCTTCAATTACAATTGTCTTCTGTTTTTAAAGTCATTTCATTTTACTCTATGTTCATAAATGATATTTTTTCGTCATTTGAAGTGTGAAATATTTTTTTGAGACACCATGTGAATAATTAAATAGCGACACTGACATTAGCAACTGAATTCAAGTGATCATTTTCTATGGCAAACCATTGAACACAATTCAACAGTACATTTACACATGAATAATCTTTAATTATTTCCGATTTTAGAATCCCTATATCCTTTATCAAGATAAATAGCGAAATATTATATTCTCGAGTGCAGATGCCTCTTTTTAGGCGTGGTGAAAATGTTCAGGTCCGTGAAAACGGACCTGAACGTGAAATAAGAAGATCCAAGAACTTGCGTGAATCTCCCTCACGACAGCAACCCTAGGGAATTATTTTCGTCAAAAAATAGCATGCTTTGTGTTTAGTGGGACTCTGAAGACGTTGGTACGTTTATTCTGAAGTATACTCCTCTCTGGGAGTACACTTCATGGTAATTTGCACTCCCGTGGAGAAAATGTGAGGTTCCGAGCTGAGAGCTAAGCAGGCTTTTTTTGTTGAAATAATTTTTTTTTTTTTGCAATTTTTTTCGGTTCATTGCTGTCCTGTATTTCAGAGCATACTTCTTTCTTCTTTTATCCTGTTTCTCAGACTTCTTTCTTAAGTTACTGTTTCTATGCACCTTGTGCATAAATTCCGCGTTCTTTTAATTCTACTAAATGGTACCTTCCTCCTTTTTTTTGGAACGCCTTTATTGCGGTTAGGGAGGCTTAAACTAAGATCTAATCTAATTTGAAATGAACTGCCGTCAGCTGTCAAATTTAAACATTCTAATCATACGATGGAAGCCAGAATTATTATCGAACAAGATGGGAGAAGTGCCAATAAGGTAATGCTGAAGCACCTGCGTCATTAGCTGGCAATTCGTTCAAGGGAACATGAGCTCTCTTATCTCGTCCACGTTACATTCCTAAAATTGAGCCATTCGACTTCTGCTTGCTTTTTTTTCTGTGAAATTCATTGAGGTGAAAAATATTTATTAATATCAACATAATTTGAAATACGTGCTGACAACCATCTTCAAAACCCGCCGAATTTCACTTCGAAGGCTTACATACGTTACCCAGTAGGTGCGTTAAGGTCATTGCTGGAAAAGAAATCATATAGCTAATTGAAGAGTGTCGATAAGAATTTTCCTCCCACCGCGTTTCTGGAAAGGACAGCTCTGAAAACCTTCTAGTCATCCCAAATAAATGTCATCAGTGATGCTATAATTCGACGATTTCCAACACATGGAACGCATAGGTGGAAATCTGTACAAAGAAATAAACCTTAAGAAGGTAAGTCTTTTAGAAATTATTCGACAAATGATGTTGCTGCCCTTTTTGAACTCAAAAGAAAATGTTGTCAAGTCTTTTGAGAAAAAGGTTATTATCTGTTCAAATTTTTACCTCGTGTATGATTGCTGCTGAGACCGCTTATCACATAATATTCTTGTTCCGTTTAGTTTTTTGTTCGACATTCTGTGAAAAATTAAAAGTTGAGTAGGATCAGAATGCCGTTGCATTACAGTAAAGCTGACCATCGAAATCTAACGTAAGCTTCTGCATATTCATACCTTGATTTTGCGCAGTGAAATAAAGACAAGTTTAAGAATTTTTCATCAGCCAGAATAAGAATTTTAGAGAACATCCAAACCAAGATATGGAGAAATATAATTCGAGGAACATCATTGAAAGGTTTCGTTCACAATGATCAAGCGTTCAGTTCTATGGAGAGGTCAAATCACCTGCGAGGTAAATTCGTTTTTTTTAATGCTAAAACATGTGCTGAATTTTAGTACTCTTTTATAATTAACTTTAAACTTTTACAACATCGTGCACTCGTCTACCATAAAGTTTCTTTAATTTTTTTACTTAACTTTCATTTCTTTAGTTCTCTTCACTATTTTCATTTAAGACAAGTTTCGTTCTTCAGAATTCAATCCACGACATTCATTGCACCTGTTTCCGGAAGGTTTTATTCTTTACTTTCATCTTACAAGTCGAGAAGTGTCGCTGTCAAGAAAGAATGCCCCTGACAACTTCCGAAACTAATTGCAAATACTTCAGACTCTGCCAAAAAATGATCAACTTGGGAAGTGAACTGCGAGACTTTGGTTGCGCTTTTGGATTGTTTCGACACTTTTGCTGGTATTCGTTTTAGAACTATCGGGAAGAAAGGAGCGGCCACTTGAGCAAAACATCCAGGTATTTTGCCGCAGAAAAACTCTTCGTATTGCGATCGGCTGGAGTTCACTTCAAGCGGCTTAGTTTGCCGAGAGGCGTGAAGAAAAAGTTTAGAATAAATTTGTCACGCAACTTTTCGTCAATAATAGAAATGCAAAAATACGCACGGCAATTTTGTTATTCATGCTATTACTCGCGCATTAAAACTGTTCCTGAATTTCTAGACAGAAAATTCAGACAGGCTGAGCATCAAGCCTAAAACCGAGCATAATGAAAAACAGGCGCGCTTGTACGCGACCAAAAACTGCGGTGCTCGACTACAATGTTTAGCGCGTCCCCTTGCAACGCCGCTCGCAGATGACACAGAGGGCTGCGTAGCTCCCCCCAGAGACCCTCGGAAATGAAGGGTCAGAGCAGTACCTCGTAACAGATCTCAACGGAATCTTTGCCGCTTGCATTGGTAGCAAGCTGCTTCGATTCTGGCTCTGTTCAGAGAAGTGTGGAGGCAAGGAACACAACCGTGATGCACGGAGACAGCGGAGGCCACTTTGTCTGCCGTAAACAGCTTTATTTTCGTGATGATGCTGCTTTACGGCCCTCACTCCCTCATATAATTAGAGAACTGTTTGCTCATAAAACAAAAGTTGCAATGATTGCACCGCGCAGTCGAGGATGAGGCTCCTGGTTAGCATCTACCGCTGAAAAGTTGAAGGCGTAGTTTTCCTCGCCTCAATGCTCATATCCTGCGAGAAGATAAACCACCGCAGCGAGACATTGCTGACTTGCACAAAATGTAAACGGAATGAAAACTATGCAGTAGCGTGATATCTTAGATATTGTACATTCTTAATACCTTTCCTGATGATATATGTACAGTAGTTTGCTGCGAAATTATTCACACACCCGCCGATTTTCAATGTTCACAATCATTTACTAGAATTTAATGCTCATGTTAATCGAAATTATTTATCTGGTATCTAGTCCATGAGAAAAATGTAATGCTTTATTTTTAAATTGAAAGATTCTATTCAATCAATTTTTACCACGAACGTATTTGGAAGTGATTCAACCAAGTAAATATTCCAACAATTTCATCATAATAAGAGATTAGCAGAGGCTAGCATTGCATTTAATTTTGACATTTTCCATCATGTTTTTTTTTTAAATATTGTCAATTGTATTCAAACATACGTACGATGAGTTTTAATCTATTATTGCATGGCTACAAGTTGAAATTCTCGAAAGCTTTCGAACTTGGACGATGCATTCGAATTTAGTTCGTTTCTTTCATGTTCAAATTCTTTGAAATGACTGTGTTTTAAACATCAATGAGTCTACGAATAATTTCGAAAATAACTGTGAACATCATGATGGGCCATTATTGACGAGGTTGTGTTAGGATTAGGAGCACATTCCGCCACCTCTCGTTAGCAAGAGACGGTGACGAAGTTCGTTGAACACTGAAAAACCACGATCCTATTAATTACATTGAACTTGCAAAACTAATATTTATTTCGTCAAACGAGCAATGAAGATAAAAGTTAAGGATAAATTCACCGTAAAGTAATTTATTAATTCGTTTATGTACTAACATTCTTCTTTTATATTGTACTTTTGAGTAATATTCTTGGCTGCTAAGTTTAGAACATGTTTTCGAATGGTTAATTGGATTTATGTGTCATAACTGAAACTTTCAGTCGTATTTTTAAATTTTCTGCGTCTTTGAGCCAAAATTAAAAATTATTCTTCCTCACTCGATCAGTTTGAGTTTTCATTGTGAATTGAACTAGTCATGTTATTCAAGTGTTTCTTGCAGACTATAATGAAAGAATAATAAAATGAAAAATATTAAGTTACAACAAAGTCTGAGCACAACTTACCTGAGTCTCTTAAAATGTACGATAAGTTCAAGTGAAAAACATACGTAAAAAACAAAAAGAATAAATATTAAACCAATGTACATCCATCAACGAATAAAAAAGAAGCAGTCAGGAGAGGCGAACGTGCCGTGAAAATTAAACACAAATGTTATCGTTAAGCCTCTGCTGTGACTTCCTCTGGTGATCCAAAAAAATGTGACTGATTGCCCACTGAGTGTATTGACGATCATTTTGCCAGTATGCACGAGGTAAAAACTGTATTGATTTTATATGGATTTTTTCGTATTTGGGTTCACGACGCGATTTAGTTTAGTTTTACATAGTGCACTCATCTTCAGTCCTATAACAGAGATATCGTTGAATGAGGGCACGTAAAGTAGGAGTTAGGCTTGAAATAACCTAATATGTCTCGTAGTATTCATCATTCTTTGGCATGCAAACTACCCAAAGACAAAAGAATGTTTTTATTTTTGACAATTCAATACCAAAGTAACGCTACTGAGAAAATCCCATTTCGCAGGTGTCAATCCCCTGCCCATAGGACTGTTTGGTAGCCTGAAGTCGTGCAACGTATTAGTTCCGGAGACAAACATCCCCAAACTTCATTAGGACCAGCCTGCCAATCCGTCCCATACCTCATCTGGCCGTCAGCCGGCAATAACATTTCGGGGCCGACCGAGCAGTTCTCTGACTTCCGACAGAGGCTGGAGCTGAGACTCCGGAGTTGGGCGATGAGCTTCTGTAAAAAAAGAAGCGAAGGATATCTATCGCTCAGCCGTTCTATTTTACTGCAGGAAATTGGAAAACATAGAAGACAGACCCACTCGTCTTTACCAGCTAGCGTTGTGTACGACAGTTGGTACTGCCTAATTACCATAGAATTGAAATACTACATGCTAGATGTTATTCCTATGAAAACTTTGAAAGAAGAAATAAGGAGATCCCTTCATTTCTTAAAAAAAAAAATAGTAAGATCTAAAACGATACTGCATTGGAACGGTTAAATCATCCAGTTTGTTTTGCTAGCGTTTTTGGTTTTAAAAATTATTCATTTCCTAAGAATATTCTTATACCCGGTGCACATTCATTTGTTCATTGGAAAAATTTGACAGTTACTTAAACTCGTACGCTATGTCATTAGCTTTCTCATGAATATGCGGCGTTGTCTCTGCTTCTAAACCTATTTTCCCGCAGGACCACAATGTGCTTTTACTTAACATCAGAGCATTACCTCATTTTTCGCGGAAGTCTGAAATTGCGCTCCGCCTCTGAATACGGGAAGTGCTTCATCCTTGAAGGAGAAAGCTGCCTCTCACACACTTTATGACCTTATTAAAACTCGAGATAACAGGATTAAAGGCTCACCTTGTGCGTTACTTCGCAAGCAGGGCCGTCCTCACTCGAGGCAGGAAGTGAGGAGGCAATTGGTCACACGTGAAGCGGGTGCGCTGCGCAACCCATCACAGTCCTACCGAGCCGCAACACGCGTAGCTCACAGCTTACGCACGAGGAGAGAGCATCTGTTGTGAGGGCAGGGCGAGCGCGGCTTATGGTGTGAGCTCATTTCTCAAGGAAAGCGTAAGTTAGACTTGTTTCGATCAATTGTAAATTGTAAATGCTGAAGTAGTTTAACGCTTTGCATCTTGCACGGTATGGTTCTTTCTTCTATTGAGCCTAATTATTATCCTTAATCATTCATTGAAGTCCAGCTCGTTCCGGCAAAGTTCAATTGAGCTCAAATTCTGGTTTGACTCAGGCCGCAAAACTAACAATTTTGGCTCTGATTAGTACCTTTTGCGACCTTAGTCATAGGCAAAAAAAAAATGAAAATGAAATGACCTACTGTTCTTCTAAATTCTCATGTGCAATACATGTATTAAAAGTTATTTAGAGCTGAAGCAAGATGTTATCATTCCTTTTAAGTGACATTACGTATCTCTATGCTACAGCCGTGCAAATTTTTTGAAGTAATTTAAAAAATTTACGCTTCATGCTGAAATTAACTTTTTTTCTTGGTGGATCTATTGTTTCAAGGTTACATCCCTCTTCTTAGATCTGATCTGTCCATTCATGTGCAGCCGGAAAAATCATCCTAGCAGTACTTTCATTCAAAGATGTTTGACGACCAAAATGCTCTAAGGTACTAAAAAACTGGATTTTTATGAAAACATGGCAAAGTCTTTAAAGTATGTCGTGGTTTTTGGCACGGCACTTCGTCCTTCCTACGAGTTTAAGGAAAGTAAAGTGCCGAATAGGCAGTTTGAACTCTCGATAAAAAGAGATAAAGAAATTAGAAAAATTAGGGAGGATAGATTCGCGAAAAAGAGAGATATAAAAGTTAAAGAGAAGGTTCTATACTGCATTGAACTGATCAAGATGAGGTTAATAATGATAAACTAAAGGGTTCAATTACTTTAATTAAAGGAAGTGCCTGAGTTACATAAGGTGGCATTATTGTGAATGAGCGCGTGAATGCAGCAAAAGTAAATAATTGATATGTGACCCCAAGAAGACAATCAATTGACAAAATATTTGGATAACGCCCTGATTTTTAAATTTGAAAGTATTATTTAAGCGACACACTTCTCGAGGGAAGAACTGTCGTGCATAATGAATGCACGCTGACGAGTGTGCACTGGTCACTCCTAAGCAACGAATTTTCCAGTATAGTTGAGCAGTTAACGACCCGCATTTTTCTTGCGTGCCAACTGACACCTACTTCTGTGTCGGTGACGTATTGCTCCATAATCTACGCTTCTCACAATGTCCTAAATTACGCATCTTGAACTGTTGCGTGTTCTTCACTATCGTCACCGACGCAGGAAAAAGCGATGATTCCAGTCGTCTATAAATGTGTATTGCCAAGATGAACATCCCTTAGAATGTTATCGAGTAGCGGCTTCTTCTTGTTCGTACGACCGAT
This sequence comes from Platorchestia sp. MABIK, assembly GCA_014220935.1. Taxonomy (NCBI): domain Eukaryota; kingdom Metazoa; phylum Arthropoda; class Malacostraca; order Amphipoda; family Talitridae; genus Platorchestia; species Platorchestia sp. MABIK. The sequence goes on along the minus strand of JACJUY010001455.1, from coordinate 33,953 downwards.
GACTTCTGTACCGTCCTATGGGCAAAATGTTTCGCTATCAACACTTCATTTCATTGTTTTCCCGTGCAAATTAATAAAGTTATTATAGTTTGGCTACGCAGCGAATGCATACAAATGCAAATTTTTTTGTCATAGACCTGTTAAATTTTAAAAGAAATTCTATTCTGATTTAGGACAGCATTCGACAGATTTTAATTTTCTTCTTTTGAATAACAGTTTGTATCCTAAGAAATGAAGTAAATTATGGCTGAAAATAAAGGGCTCACTTCTTCATTAATACAAATTTAATGAGAAAAAGCAACTGAATTGAAAGCTGGAATGAAGCTCCTGAGGTTTGAAATTACTCAAGATGACGTCGTCTCTTCCACAGGTTGGTTACAAATAAATAATTAAAATATTCTTAATAACGTACACAACGTCCCATAATTCAATACACTCAATAAAAACAATGTTTTGAGTTATTACGTCCATCCCTTTTAACCAAGTCTCGGCTCCACTTGGGCCGATTAGTAACTAAGCACAGCGGTGCGATCGAACACACGTCCTCTGTTGGCACTAACAAGAGAATCCCCATTATCCATGACAGCTCTTAAATTGGAGACAATTCCTCAGGTTCAGGTGTGTTCAAGTGCTTGCGTCTAAAATTTCTCACATGATGTTCACACTTCACGAGGCCCGCGACATTCCCCCGCGTATATGTAAAATTCACCCATCTACTATCTGTATCACTTTGTGTTGCGCACTCCTCAATTTAGAATTGAATTTATATCACTCATTTTCCAAAGTCAAGTTATACTCGAAAATTCTGCTTGGGGAAGCATCACCAAACTTCACCCCCTCAGTTACCTCAGCATACGCTTCCCTACTCCATGATGTAACTCTCATCCATTCTCCCCTGGCGAAGTACTACCCTCGAGCTCATTCAAATACTCAACGCCGTTTTCCCCTCGCTTTTCTTTCTGCTCCCATTGAAACAATGAGAGCGACTAAATCATTTCCATTGAGTTTATTTTACGGCTTCCTTTTGACACATATTTTTGCTTACGATGTCAGCTTCGTTACATTTTCGAGTAGTGTGAGATTTAACTTTAATGAATGCTTTAAACGGTTTTCATCGATTGTTTTTCACCGAGTAGGCAGAGTGCGAAGACAGTAGTGCGGTGCTTTAAAAAGCTCCTGAACGCTGAATGAAATTTTTGGTTTCGGTTAACTCGTTTCTTGAGTTTTTCACTCGTTCTAAGGATAATTCAATTTGTGCAGAGCCTCGACACCGTTTTTTAAAACTAAATAAAGAAGACCTAACAATCTACAGGAGCAATCGTTATAAACGTTTAGGACAATCAGAACTAGCCTACCGCCAATCATACGTATCTGTTCAAGAATTTAGATCGAAACTAATACACCCCATATTCAATGCCAGGGCACTCTACACTCACTGCCACTCCGCTGCACAGTCGCTGCCCCCTCATTTCACACACACTCTCGCCTCACTCTGCTCTCACTGCCACCGCACTTCCCGCCCACCACACTCCACGACTATCGCACTCCGCATTCAATGCCACCGCACTTCACGGCCACCGCACCCCACGCCCATCGCACTACACATTCACTGCCACCGCACTCTACCTCCACCACCACCGCACTCTTCACTCACTGCATTCACTTCACTGCACATCCACCACCCCCGCACTCCACACTCACAACAACACTCCAAGTTCACCACCAAGGCACTCTATGCTTATTACTAACGTGTTATGCTCCCACTAAAAGGGCTTGTTACGTTCGCTACTAGTGTCCATTCCAATACATTACTTTAAAGCTAATCACTTGAAATTTACTCTGTTCAAACACTCATAACCACCGCATCGCCAAAGCGATTCATTAAAAAAACACTCTCGCCCCTACAATTACTACTCATTCACGGCTTTATAAAACACACTCCTACTTAGTGTATCACTACCTATACGCTTCATTCTAACGAACACTTTTACTCAGAGTACTGCTGCGAATGCACTCCATTCTAATCCATTTTAACTCGTCAGCACTCCACCCTAGCGCGCCTATAGAAGCGAAACAACTTCACAATTCACGCTTGTACAATGTTCGACTTCCGTCGACGTACTCGTACGTCAGCACTCTAGCACAGCCACTCTTTGCTTCTGCTGCACTTCTCATAGTATAGTTCTGTTATTAGTTCTGCTGCACTCCACCCAATCACTGTTGCGCACCAAGAACTTCTTCGCTCATTTATCCTTAATTGTTGATTGTACTCCCATCTGAGCAGTCGGGATAACTCATTGCTGATTATCAACGCATTTTCGCTATTCTTGCCCTACAACTAAAATGGGATCATATTTATCGAACAACCTTTTTTATCAGGGACTTGGCTTTGATAGAATGTAAACAAAAAGCACAGAAAATCAAGCTGTGAAGGCTTCCTGCGGTGATGAAGTCTCGTAGGAGTAATGCATACCATCAGCCTGAACTTTTCATTCCACAACTGTGATATCTGTCATGTCTTTGGTAGATGTCGATGCCATGTGTTTCCTGAGCAGGAAAAATTTTCTTTGGCTAAAATTTGATGGAACAAATGTAACAAGCAATAACAATATAAAGGTACGCTCTCTACATAGGCTGTGAATTCGGTTCAAGGATCTAAAGGAGATGTTTCCTCAAACATTTTCTGTCTGGTATTTCTGTAGTTATTCTAAATAACTGAGTTTTTTTAGCGTCACAATCCTTGACGTTCATTTATCTCACAAGAGAGATAGAATGTAACGAAGCCTAAGATGATTATGTTTTAGAGACCATCCCAGAGAATGATGTTTAGATGATTACGGTATTGAGCGTGTATTTTTCAGACTGTTCCGTAGCTGACAATCTGGTGGCCTTCCTGCTGTTGATAGTCTAGTGACCATGTTGTTATTCTGCTAGACTTGATTAACATAATTTTTGGCTTGATACTCCTTCAGTTCTATCTCAATGGGTTTTACCAGATCTGAATCGAAAAATGTTGAATTCACGCGTCTATATGTATGTACATACGTATATCAAAAGGTGATTTGGTACTCAAGCATGTAAGACCTGTTGAAAACCAGTTACGTGAAGAAAATTAATGATATAAGAAAAAACCCTGCAGAAAATATGCTGTACATGTGAACAAAAGTTAATCTTTCCAAATTTGATTTTCCCTCTGTGGGGGGTGGGGGTTTCTAGAATTCTCCCACCGTGGTCCGCTGCGTGTCGTGAGAGGCGACTAACGAGGACGGAGCGAGGGGACTGGGGATCCCTCCCTCTGTAGCGATTTTCCCGAGAGGCAGCAGGCCAATGAAGGGGGTGAGGGGGGTCAAAAGACCCCTCAAATCCTAATAATAGGATCTATGAATGTAGGGGGGTGTGGAAGTAGAGCGACTGAGAACAAGAAAGAAGAGATTGGGAGAATGATGATGAGTCGGAAGATGGATGGGTTGGCCCTGAGTGGGACGAAATTGAAACGTAGTGGTGAGTTGATGTTTGGGAGTGTGTGTGGAAGAATATCTGGGGTGCGTCAGGGACATGCAAGAGAGAGGGTGGCTATATTATTGAGTGAAGGAATCAGAGTAAGTAGTTGAATGGGGTGAGGTGCGAGTAAGAATAATGTGGGTGCGAGTATAATGACGGGTAGAGTCAAGGGGGTTTGTGAGCGCAAATGGACCGGGATCGAAGGGGAGTGGAGAGGAGAGAGAGGAGTTTTGGGAGAAGTGGTCCGAGTGTGTTGCAAGAGTGGGAAATGGTTGTAAAGTTGTGGTGATGGGGGACCTGCATGCTAGAGTGGGTGATGAGATGGTGGATGGTGTCGTTGGCTGGGGTGAATGAGAGTGGTGAATATTTGAAGGAATTGTATGTAGAGAGTGAGTTAGTGATTGGGAATTGTATATTTGAGAAAAAGAGTATATACAAGAATACTTGATTGAGGGCGAATGGAGGTGTGATAGTGGAGAGAGCATTGATGGATTATATTTTGGTTTGCAAGGGAGTGATTGTTCGTTTGCTCGATGTGCATGTGTCCCGTGGTGAGATGAATGGGATTTCGGATCATTGCTTGGTGGAAGGAAAGTTGAGAGTAAGTGGAGTGTGGGGAGGTGTAAAAAAGAGGAGGAGAAAGGAGGTGTTAAACGTAAACAAGTTGCATGAAGCTGAGCGTGAGTGCGAGTATCAGGAGAAGATGAACGTAGAGGATGGGAGGGTGAAGTTAAGTGAGGTTGGTGGTGTGGAAGGGGAATGGAAGTCATTTAGAGATGCGGTGGAAAAAATGTGCAGGGGAAGTGTGTAGAGTAAGGAAGGTTGGAAGGGGGATTAGAAAGGGGAGTGAATGGTGTAACTGAGATGTAGGAGCGGCTGTGAGAAGAAAGCGGGGAGCGTTCTTAATTAAGGTGGCTGCAAAGGAGCAGCTAGCACTATTTCGAAGAGTATGGGGAGAGGGAGAAAGAAGTACAAAGAATGGTAAGGAGAACAAAGAGGGCGACGGATGAGGAGTGGGGGAGGAAGTTAGGAGGGGACTTCATGGAGAGAAGGAAGGTTTTCTGGAAGGAAGTAAAGAGAACTAGGAAAAGACAGGTGGAGAGTGAGTCAAGAGTGAAGGATGTAAATGTAGGCTGCTATTGGAGGAATGTGATGTGAGGAAGAGATGGGCAGAGTATTTTGAAGAACTGCTGAATGTGAAGGATGATAGAGTTGCGAGAGTGGTAGCTGTTGGAAGTGATGTTGGAAGTGATGTTAGCTGTTGGAAGTGATGTTGGAGAAGTGAATAGTAGTCGAATAAGAACTGTTGAAAGTGGAAAGTGCGCTGAATATGATGAAAAATAGGAAAACTCTAGGTATGGATGGCTGCACGGTTGAATGTCTATAGAAAGGAGGAAATGCGGTTGTAGAATGGTTAGCACGTTTGTTTAATGAGTATTTTGAGTCTAGTCAAGTGCCTGTAGATTGGAGAAGCGCGTGTGCAGTTCCGTTGTATACGGGGAAAGGTGACAGGTATGAGTGTAGTAATTTCAGAGGTATAAGTCTGCTGAGTGTCGTTGGGAAGATGTATGAAAGAGTTTTAATTGGATGAGTGAGAGTAATGACGGATGGTGTGCTTGCTGAAAAACAATGTAGTTTTAGAAGTTGTTGAGGTTGTGTGGATCAAATGTTTGTTGTGAGGCAGATGAATGAGAAATATTTGGCAAATGGAAAAGATGTATATTTGGCATTCATGGATCTGGAGAAAGCGTATGACAGGATGGAACGTGAGGCATTATGGCATACTGTAAGCTTGTATGGAGTGGGTGGAAGACTGTTGAATGCGATCAAGAGTTTCTACATTGATTGCAGAGCATGTGTGAGAGTAGGAAATGAGGTGAGTGATTGGTTCCCAGTTGTAACAGGTCTAAGACAAGGATGTGTGATGTCACGGTGGTTGTTTGATTCGTTTATGGATGGTTTAGTGAGAGAAGTGAATGCCAGAGTGTTGGGAAAAGGTGCGCGGTTGGTGGGACAAAATGGAATGAATTGGGGAGTGTGTCAGCTGTTGTTTGCAGATGAAACAGCGCTTGTGGCTGATTCAAAGGAAAACAGCGGAGACTGGTTGCAGAGTTTGGTAGAGTGTGCGCAGGGCGTAAACTGAGGGTAAATGTAAATAAACGTAAGGTGATGAGATGTTCAAGATGTGGAGTGTTTGGAACATTGGATGTGAGGATGAATGATGAAATGTTAGAGGAGGTAGAGTATTTTGAGTACTTCGGGTCGTACGTGGCTGTGAAGGATAGCTTGGAAGTAAAAGTTAGGTATCGAGTGAGTGAAGGCTGCAAGACATTGGGTGCACTGAGGAAAGTTTTCAAGTGCAGGAGTTTGAGTATGAGTGCTAAGAGGGGGCTCTTTAAAAGCGCAATCGTGGCAGTTTTGCTGTATGGAGCAGTCTTGAGGTTTGAGAGCAGCTAAGAGGAGGAGGCTGGATGTGTTTGAGATGGAGTGTTTGAGGAGAATGTATGGAGTAACAAGATGAGATTGGATTAGGAATGAATTGGTTAGGGGCCAGACGGGTGTTGTCAAAAAGATGAGCAGGCGGGTGGATGAAAGTGTGCTTGGATGGTTGGTGCATGTTGAAAGAATGCATATTGAGCAGCTGGTAAAAAAGATTTGTACGTCGAAAGTGAGTGGTAGTAGAAAGCGAGGTAGGCCACAAATGAGTTGGATGGATGGGGTGAAACGTGCTTTGTATGAGAAGGGTCTGACTGTGGACGTGGCGAGAGGGATGACTGCGGACATAAGTGAATGGGGGCAGTGCATATGAAGGAAATTTTCTTTTTTTGACGCGTAACTGGAGGCTTGCACGCGTGTGATAGGGTTGACCTGTCCTGTGCGGGGGTAGGGGTTGCACTCAATGAAGCGGTCGAGGTAAACCAGCTATGGCTGTCGGGCCTGACTGTGGAAGATGGTTGTGCTGGGCTGCAACTGATCCTGGCTGTTCTGGCGCGGCCAGTGCTGCCTCTCTCGCTAGAGTGACTATGAGTGATGATTGTGGCCTGCTGTCGGCTACCCTCTCATAAGGAGGAGAAGCCTGGTATATTTTTATCGTTCATCTGATGTAAGCATAAAATCATTGCTCTGGAATGGTCCAATATTATATAATCCCCATGAAACTATAAATTTTAGAGAATAAGGTGTATTTCATTCACAGCGAAAGTTTGTATTAGAGTGGATTGAGATTCTTCATTCAACTTCAGATAGCTTCTATCTCTAGCTAAAAGATTTTCATTCAATGCATCTCAGATTATCAAGTTTGCTCCTGCCTCAAAAAATAAGTCATTTTGCTTTCGAGACTGAGGGAAACTTGTGGCATTTTGATCTAATTTTAGGTTAAATGTATCCCTGAGAATCAAGACGACACTACAGTGGTAATACATCATGTATTCGCACAGCTGCAGCAAGATGAAGTCGCAAGCTAATAACTTTTACGTGGCCGTTGTGTTAAATCATTTTACGACTCATGTGCATGTCTAGCTACAGAGAAATAATGAGATGTTCATGCATTTACAAAAAAAAACATTTGCTTTTTCAACGTTTTCCTTGAATAATGAACTGAAGATCTCTAATAATGTTTTCACTCCTGGTACGTCATGTGTGGTATTAAAATCAGTGTTGATGAGAGTAAACGATGAGGTGTTGTTACTGAAATTTGAACAGTGGAATATGCAAGTTCAGTACAGAGGTACATAATAGTATTAGCTCACGATTTGTCATTCCACTCAGGCATATTTGAGAAAGCTTCGTTGGTTAGCCTAAATTTTGAATCTCTGTATCTGTCTGCCTTTGTCAACTAACTTGCCCAACCTCAATAATCCCCGATCATGTTTATTTCTTATAATAGGAGCTCAGTAAAAGTCAATAATTTCTACCGGGTGTCCCTCAAAAATGTCCCTGACTTTTTAGTTGACTATGTTTCTGCTTTAAATTAACGTATTTTAATTGTCTTTTTCACAATGTAGTAAATTTAGTTCCCTTTTCGAGTATTTCTAGTTTTTGAAAATCGTTCAATAACCACTTTACAATGATCGATTTACCTAAAGGGGTAGAAAAACTAATTATTCAAAGGAAATGTTTTTAAAACAATGTTGATATCCTTCCTTATTTTGTTCATTCCAAAAACCCGAATAAACAAAAATTTAAAAGAGTAAAAAATAATTGCCTTAAATAACGTTTAAATAACTAAAGTAATTTAGTATCCTTCGACATACCCTCCCCCAGTCAGAAATGCTTGTGCGGATCGGCATCGATTATTTGGGGACAGTGCATCTTATTTAGGATCAGTGCGGGGCCCAGTTCGGGAAGAAATTTTTCTTCACCGATCACTGCAGATTAATGCAGAAAATTCTGGATAGAAATATCTGCAGCGATCTTAACAGAAAAATCGGCACTGCACATCAATAATTCCAATGCGAGGTATTTGTTTTTAAACAAGTGTTCATTAAGAAACTGAAATTTGATTTCAAATCGAACTTGTAACTTTCAAGTTAATTAAGGGGATCTCTAGCGCTAAATTTGTCTAATTTTTAAAATTTCCCTTTTTTGCATTTCTTTTGCATCTTGAAAAACCAAAATGCATTCTGAATATGTAACATCGAAATCCAAACACATTTACATCAATAAAACTTCAAAATAGGAAAAAATTTATTGCGCGAACAGGTGAAAAATATATAAATATATTGTGCAAAATACTTGTTCTACAATTTTCAACGTAAAAGCTTGATTTTCGTCTCATTCGACGCGGCACGACAGTGGAAACAGCGGAGCGAAGCGGAATTCCATTTGAACTTTAAATTAGATTTCTATGGTGAAAAATCAGGGACTTGAAAGACTTTTTTGAATTTTATTTAGTCTCGCCCCTCTGTCATTGAGCCGANTATTTCTGTCTAATGATGTTGCATTGTATAATTAAACAGATGTGTAGATTTTAATGAATTGCTGTGTACGAAAATGCTGGGAGCATTCCTGACTCAACTTGCACGTGAAGAAATTGGACTATTTCGTGAAGCTGGAAAGTTAGAAAAGAAATTATGTAAGTGCGTGTCAGTCATTTTGTTCAATGAAGTGTGTGTTAGAGAAGGGTTTCTCCCGACCTACACGGACGTTCGGCTCTATGACTGAGAGGCGAGACTTCCCAGGTAGCAAGAAATTATTAGGCCAATATTGGGTTGATAATTATTTATTGACCCGATATTGGAATCTTGGATTACAATAATAGGCTAATAACAAGACAATATCGAAAAAAGATATACTTATTTATGAAATCAACTTGTTATTGGGACAATGTAGTTAATAGTTTTATTTCTAATATTAAACTAACGGTATATATATATATATATGTATGATATTCATATAAGTGGAAACTATCTCATAATAATTGAAAATCTCGCAATTTAATAAAATTTGTTAAAATAAAAATTATATTGCCCAAACATTGGGTTCATTTCGTATGCCAATAATACGGAGTAATGTGTATAAAATGTACCAATTAAGTTAATGAACAGTTATTTCAGTCATTAATGAGTGCAGATATATTTGACAGATATCAAGAAATGTGAATACGTCACAATAATATGTATATTCAGAATTACTGGAATTACAGGTTCATAGTTCTTGTTTTTTCAGTCGTCCAATGAGTTTCGAAGGTCTAGTTTTTTGAAAAAAATGCTGAAATCGTTTGTCATATGTTACTACAGCATTAAATGTCTACATATTGAACAATTACGCATACTTGACGGGATCAAATTGCATGTACAGGTTGCCGGTTCACCTTGTATTTTTCTAAGGAATACCTTGTAGTGACATACCTTAGTTACCCCTCAAACCTTAATTTTAGTCTATTTATGTTCAGTAATTATGATATATCCCAATGTAAATTTTATCTAGCATAATATCCATCTTCCACTCTGCGTGTCACCAGTACTTAGTGGGGTGGGAAGGCTAAGTAAGGCCGTCTCAAAACGAAACCAATTGGCTGAAGCAGCATCACCTGGTCTGATAACTTCGATATCGAGTCCATAGTGACTGAATAATTAGCTCACCTGATGTTGGGTTATTGAAAATATCATTATCGGGACAATTTTGTTTTACCAAAATCAACCTTATAACAGGAATTGAGTACTAAGCCAATGTTATTGTAGGGAACGAAGCCAATGTTATTGTAGGGTGAAGATTAGTGCAGTTTATTGCAGATAAATGAAATTTTTCGCTCTTGGTCAGTGAAGATCTTTGCAGAAATTCGATGCCGATCTGCATTTCAAAAGCGGACATAGACTGCACTAATTCTGCACTAAACCCGCACTGAATGCAGATACTCCTGCAAAGATCTTCCATGATCTGCAAAGAATGTCTGCAATACACTGCAATAATCTTCACCGAACGGTGAAGACATTTCTGATTGGGATTTCTCTCAAGGCAAGTATTACTTCTAGCCACCATTGAACGAAGAGTTTTACAGATTAGTTCACCGTTTTCTTTCAGTTCTTGAAGCACTTCTTCCATTCGTTGTCGAAGAATTTTTAATGATGGAGGTGATACACAATTGGTGGTATGTAGGATACATCGTTAGGAAATTAATTTTAAGAGTAGGTATTGAGAAATGAAGAAGAATACCTGTGTTGTTTTTAAAACTTTTCCTTTGAACAATTTCTTTTTATACCTCTTTCGGTAAATCGATCACTGTAAAGTGGATATTCAACCATTTTCAACAATTTAAAAAGTTCGAAAAGAAAACAAAATTTACATCATTGTGGGAAAAAAGAAATTCAAATATGTTAGTGTAAAGCGGAGATTTAATCAAGAAAAAAGTCGGGGACGTTTTTGCAGGACACCCGGATGGTGATATTTTAATGCAAGAAAAAATGAGTCACGATGTTTCAACAATGAAAACAATGATGGAGAAGGAATTTTTATAGTTTGAATAACTAATGATGCACAAGATTCATTTATGATGATTATCTGATTTTCAATGTCAATACGTACGGATAATAGCACGCATGCAGTTATAAATAAGAGCGAAACTAAAAACTTATCAAGTTACAATGAAAAGCAGGGTTGGTAACCATGGAATAACCGAAGATGCAATACCATAAAGCTTTATAGCTCTTCATTTTATGAAAAGCTTACACAAAAGAAACATTGATATCTTGTGAAAAACGTTATAGTAGACTCTGAGTTAATCTCTTAGATGACCCTAAAACAGGCCAGCGATCATCAAGCCTCCCTAATGACGCTTAATACGCCTAACAAAAGAATCTTCCACGTTCCAGGCATGACAAGCTTCCAGGGAAAGCCAGACAAGAAGACAAGAATTCTAATAAGCTAACTTTTACAAGAGGCGATGTGAAAAGTTGCAAGCCCGCCAGCCATTCATCCAAATTAAATGAAATATTTTCGAGGATGCTGAGCGTTCCTGCAAGATGAGTTAGCGAGTAATTTGCTGAGTGATGTCTGGAGTCATCAGCGCCAGCTTCCTGGCTCAGATGAGCATCCAACGAGCTTGGCTCGAACCGACTTCCACCACCTACTGCAAGAATTGTACTACACGCACAAACATTGCGTAGCTATTTTAGATAACGCAGTCTAGCCTTACGTGGGTAAATCATCATTGACCGTTGAACAAAATGTTCCATTTCACGTGGTTAGCTACTAAACCTGGTTCGATTTCCGTTAATATACCTGCTGAGGTGCCTTTTTACAATAACTCATCTTCGAAAGGTATTATCTCGGTAGAATCATTGAAAAAAAGTATAGCACACGAATCAAAGGCCATTCGGTCCACGCCTTTAGGTCGTAGTAACTGTACAAAGGAATTACCCAATGAAAAATTACCGCAGGCAATGGAGCAAGCGGAAGCCAATTAGTGCAGCATGCGCGTTTCTGATTGAGCCTGCTGGGTACCAGAAGGTGGCAAATACCCAATTTTTGGACAGACAATGCCGGTGCTGTGGAGCGCTCGAGTAAGGCCTGACGCGCAGCCCTGGCGCCGAAGCACGGTGCACAAGCCACCATGCAATGTACTGACGTGCACCCTGCGGTTCTGCAGGGCGTTGTCAAGGGCCGTCTCTGTGCAATGGAAGCGCAGGCCGTAGTCGGTCGAGTGCAAAGTGAGCTTTAAATAACAATGGCCCCTCTCCCCCTCCACCCATCTTCAGGTGAGCAGAGAGAGAAGGGTAAGACGGTGACTTTTTCTAATGAAAACAGGGAAAATTTCTGGTCGAAAAACTCAAACGAGGCAAAAAAATTAAATAACTTCGAAAGTTGGTGAAATATATCATGCTTCTTAGAGCCCATATACTCTTACATAGTACATATATAGTATTAAGCGTTGTACTTAAGGGCTAACATACGAATACACGCCCTAGCGTGCCCACTCATTCACTGAAGTGCACACGTGCTCTGTTTTTTTTTTTCAATTCCGAACGTACGTGCTTACGCACATTCTAACTTTCATACGTACGTTCGTGTGTGCGTTCGTGCGTAATCTCATGCATTCATTGGTGCGTAGTTTTGCTCGTACTACGGAAAAACGTACGAACGTAAGTACGTACTCGCATGCATGCATAATGACTGCATGTAGGTATTCTTGCATATACGTACGATAAACTGAACTTAAGAAATACTCAAAGAAATTTCTTTGCTTCGAGATCACTTTTTCATGTTTTATCATCGCTAAAAATGTTTGACTGTAGCTGAAAATCGTGCATTTTCTCCCAAAGACAAGATGTAGCCACATTACACAATTGTTCTTAAAAACAAGCGGCAATTTTTCATCCACATTTGCAGAACGCAAACTGAGAACATCCTTTTGTGCCTCGTTCGTGATTGCTCGTTCAAATTTAAAATACGAGCGGGGCTATTGTTTTTATTGTAAGGTTGCGCAGCTTAGAATCATTTGACGCTGAATTGACCACAGAACTACGGTGGTTGACCTTCTCTGAGCACGCCGGAGGCCGAAGTGACAACCATACGCTTGCAACCACGGGTCACTTGCATGCCGTGTTCTCCGTGGCTAACGGTGCCAACCAACGACGTCAGCTGAAACCTGTCATGTCGCCAACACTGGTGAGCTCACTGGCGCTATATCGGCGGTGATTTTTGCTTGAACAAAGCATTGCGTTAATTAAATACAGAATTGACATTCTCTAATATAGCGACGGAGTGGAGAATCTGATAACCACCAAGATTCCTCTCAACTTTTGAACAACGGAGACAATAAGTTCTAAGCAATAATAGTTTCGAGACGACGTCAAACACTCAACTCACCTGAATTCCCGGTTCGTTGAGGTTTTCCCATTTAACAGGTATAACTCGTACAGATACGGCACCTTTTACCTATCATAGTTCGTTCATTACGTTCGTATATAATAGCATAAATTTATTTTCAAAATATTTTTAATTTCTAATAATTAGTGAACTGATTTAACTGAAACTACTGACATATTTTCAAATTCTGGTCATATCAATCAGGAAGATACGGCGCGCATAGCTATTGCTCTTCATTCCCTCCATCTGCCATTGACTTCTGATTTGTTCACGATGATAGATTATTTCATCGCAAGGGCAAAAAACATTTGTGAATATCTTCGTCCTCCTAGAACTGATAAACATTCTATTTTATTACACTTCGTTAACCAATGCTCACTTTCTGGCTCCCATTAAAAATTAAATGTTGAGCAACAACAGTGTTGGCGGAAGGAATATGAGCACCAAAAGAACTGTAGTTGTAACTGTGAATGATGACAAAATGAGGAAAAAGTTACCTGGTAAAAAGAGACCCCACAATTCCACTATGTGAAATTACATTTTACATAAACGAAATTGCTTCATTGTGAAAAAATCATGATCAGAGACGTAATGAAAACAAATAAATTTTGTTAAAAAAATTGCTTTATTTCTAAGACAAGTAGAAAGCTTTTCCAGCGAACTTCATCATTATTTGGTGTTAAGTTTGGACTCCTCCAGTTTTAATAAAAACTTTTATGCATTTTAGGCTGACAGTTGAACACCAACTTCGACACAATATCGTTGGCTTGTTTTTCTGTCATTCTACATGGAATTTGCTCTAAATTCTTACTTGTACGTCCTCATACTTTTCCTTAGGCATTACCACAGATATTCAACAGCCTTAACAATCGGAGACTGAAGGGGCGACTCTATCACCCTTACTTCATTCCATCAAATCAATTCTTCAACATTCAAAATGTGCGGCAAGAAGCATTGTCTTGCTGGGAAAAGTAGTTCACCATGTGTGTTTTTGTTTAAAATTCCTCAATAAACGTTGGGAAGCTAGGTTTAAGATCCTCATGTCAGTACTGAATTTCATTTTAAAAGTATGATACAATTTATCAGCATTCCTGCCTCTGAGAACGATATATTCAGCACCAAACCATTGCACTGCTACTTTCAAATTTTAGCAGGTGCGATTAATAAGCATATGAAACCCCAAGAGTTCCGAAAATTTTAAGAAGACGGACATTGTTTGTAATAAATTTCAGTTGAAGAATTACTCTAGAACAAAACCAGAACCAAATCGATTTATAATCTTTTTATCAACTTCAACTAATATGAGAACTCACCTCAATGTTGCTTTCATCGAGCCAGACAACTTTGAAACATTAATAATTCTATGCGTCTTCTTACTAGTGTTGGACAGCTATGGCGTCTCTCTAGTATTAGGTTATTTTCGAAACAGTTCTCGAGTTTTCACCGTTTTTGCAAGTACAACTTGCGATCATGAGCTATTAGTTTCACAAAACAATCATTTGAGCTCTTTTAATTTCACGAAGGGTTTTCTTTTGGAATATTTCATAAGTAAAAACATCAAATATTAATCTCTCGCATTATTACTGAAATTGTTAAAAAAATCCAAAGCAAACCACACGTCAATGTTATGTATTATCATACACGCTTAATAAGAAGGGTTGTCAATAAAAAAACATAAAAAAAATGCACGAAAACATCTAAAAAACACCAGTCAAGTGTTTTCAATTTAGTCACATGTGTGATTGCACAAACCTTGAAAAAGGCCCAATGCAGGTATTATTATTTATCATTTATTGACTACATTTTCAAACTTAATATATTGAATCTTATATGAACCTCAATTACTTCCTATGGGTTGTACAACACAATTTGAACCATCATGTGGAAGTCTCTCCTGGCAGTGGTAGGTCTTAATTGCATAATCTTGAAGATCAGCATTTGGCCTCAAGTGTTTGATCATTTTAAGGAGCATTTGAGCTTTCCCTGCCCCACACCTATACCAAACATTGTCACAGACAATGCCGACTGGCGGTGTGATCTGACAATATGTATCCAGGTCGTGTCACAAAACAGAACTTGTCTAACTCTTTATTTTCTGGTACAATAAAAATCATATTTGAACAAGAGAAAAGTTTTCCCAGTTGAACATCTATTTTTTCTTATCTTCTTGTGAAATGCAAAGAAACCCAAAAGTCCTACTCCGTTTTACTGGTGGTGGTGCAGTTGACTTCACGGTAGTTGGTGCTAATGCAAGAGAAAGAGATACTGTAGACAAGTAACTAGTAAACCTAAGAGCCAATGTGGATGCCGAGCCTGCAGAATCATGTTACACTTGACCACACTGACAGCAAGACTGAGAAAGCCTGAAAATCAGGAATTTACAAGTAACCAAATCATAATCTTTATAGGTTGGTAGCCACTGCTTTTCACTGGAGTAGCTTAAGCTACGTTCACACTGCACAAAAAAATTATGAGTGGCTTTAAAGATACCGTAATCCAATAAAGAGAACAAAAAACTACAACCCACTGAAACGCAATAAAACCTAATATAACCCAATAAAACCTACAAAAACCAGGTGTTTTTTTATTTCATGAACGATTTTTCGGCAACCCTATGAAAAACTTAAAAAAATAATAAACATTAGCAGCCACACCTGACATGAAGGAAAAAAGAAACACAATTTTAGAATGCATTTGAAATTGATTTCAGCTTATTGCAGAACGAGTCTCCAAAAAATTTCAATTTTTTCCATGCCTGTTTCGCAGTTTTATTAATGACTGTGACTTCACTCATGGAACTTCCTTAAACTGAGTTGTGTTAACAGAAAAATTAAACATTTTGAGTTTTTATCCCTGCCTTCAGATACCGAAGCTACCAAAGAAACTTCTAACATCAGAAAAGGAAAGTTTGGTTCATTAGGGCAAGCACATGAGCCCTGAACAATGGTGGAGGCAACAAAGGGAGCAAAAGGTACGAGTGTATCGGAAAATTCGGATCCGATAGAGAACCTGGCGTGTGGGGGAGGAGGCACAACGAAGACAGATGGATCGACAGGATTCCCGCGACACAAGTTCCAAGTCGCACAAAACAAAATCCGACATAAAAAAAGGGAAAGGTTATTTCAGAAATTTTTAGGGTGATCACATTGGCTTCAGTCAAGTCTTGCAAAAAGATTATTGCACACAGACTGATCGGGTGCACTTTTGAAACAAACGAGGAAACGAAAGAAAAAGTTAACTCTACGGGCACTTTCTTAATTAAAAAATTTTGAATCAAGCGAAGTAACGAACAATTGCTTTTTTTGTATGAATTAAATATAGCAGCGTTGTACCATACGGTCCTGTTGTTTGTCTTAAAACATACAGCATGAAATAGTTTTACCGAAACGCCTAATTAATCCACGCTCCAAAAAACCAGAGCCAAAATTTTCCCGACGAGAAGCCACGTTAAGAATTTTATTTAGTATAATAAATAAAACATCAGCTGTACAACTGATTCACACGTTGGAAAAAGTCATAAAGAAGTAAAAATGTTAGAAGTTTAATTGATGACGACTCATCAGTTTGAGTAAATTCAATGAAATTTTCATCAATGCGAGTGAATATATTTTAATAAATATACAGTATCTTACGTTCGGAGTGTAACAGCTTTACACAGTAATACCGATATTCCAAGTCACATCTCCAAATAACATATCTACTCACGATTCCTTTCACACCATCACTACAGAAGATATTAGTTTACTTAGCCCATTATGTCGTGGTATCATTTGAACAGAACTAAAATTTTACACTTCACTATTTGCTAGACAGCTCTGTTTCATTACGGAGGCTATAGATATTTGAAGGTACGCTCTCCCACGTACGTACCCCAATGCCCATCATCTCTGCCACTAAATTTCGCAACACATGCGGTGAGTGCAATACAAACAAGGCAAATTTCTTACTGGCACCGCTCTTGCCAGTCTACACTTTCAGATACCTTAAGGTAAAGTGGATAACGGTCCGAAAATTTCCGAAAAAACGTTTCTCCACTATTGACACTTTCCTAGCTTGGCCTTTCCGTATTGAGGGGAAATGAAACGATTTGTAGAATCCGCACAAAATTCATTTCCGCACGATAAAATGATGTAGTTCATGGTAAAAATATCGTTTGGTCACAGACAATATCACAGGCATGTGATCGATTTCACTTTCATAAATACGTTGGCAAGCTGTCTGTGCAGTATATGGTTAGATCATGCTATTATAATTTTTTCGACCGAATGAGTTGTAGTTGAAGTAATTCTGACCATGAGTTTGAAATTATACAATAATGTCAATTTGTTTTCATTTTTTGACAATAGGTTTTTTATTCAAATTTCTATCGTCTTCCTTGCATGCACATTCCCAGGTTTCACGGTCTCGAGTCTATAGAAGTCTCAAAATCTGATAAATTATCTATATTGAGTGCCATAATCATTTGAGAATTTTTTACTTGCTAATGCTAAAAACCTTGGAAGATGTGTTTGGTGAATACTCATACTCTTATTCATTTACGGGATGAATGATGCACTTTCTGGCAGGCTAGACTGGCTCAGGACTGTGGGGCTTTCTTCGCAGCCTTGTTTATTGATACGGGGAATGCAGCAAAGTTTTTCCATCAGTGTTCGACCAGGCAGTCTTGGCTTATCCTTCCTGCAGAGCGGAGAGCTCGGTCAACTACGGGCATGAGATCGATTCTGCGAATTCAAGTACCGGCGAAAGAACGGTAAGATGATTTGCAATAGCATGTGAAGAACAACTTGAAATTACAGACCAAATTTTTACAGAGAGTATATCCGTCTAGTTTGGTAGCGAATAGGGAAAAACTCTGAAATTTTCAGTGTTCTAACAACTAACAAAACTTACAAAACACCGCAGACGTTGTAAAATACAGGTATTCGAATTTGAAATATATACGAAGAGACAACACAAATACCAAAAGAAAGAACCGTCTGAGTGAACTCAAAAAACCTGATGCGCTTCTCATAGGCAGTCAGCAAAAATCCTTCTCGTCCGTCTCGAAAGACAAACTTTCAACCTTTCCAGATTATTGGATTCACTCTATAACTATTAGGTTACGAGCAAAAAAAATCCATTTCTCTTGTCTCAAAAGATTTTTTCAATTTCACGACGAGGACGAAAGTCATCATGTTACAGTGTACGTGGTTACACTTTCATCGCAGAAAAATATGAGGGAATAATTATTCTGTCAAGGGAAAGTTACCTGAAGTTCATGAAAATTTGTAGCACAATTGCCATTGCAACGACGTGTTGCAGCACGTATAATAGAAATTAAATGAAACATAGTGTCAGATACCTCAACTTTCGTAAACTTCACAGTCAAATCAGTTGGCGGAGAGAACATACAATAGCGCATTTTTCTAGTACTATTTTAACTGCATGTTAAAATCAATTAATTACGTTTACGAAAAGTAATTTAACCTAAAATTTAAAAAGTATACAAGGGTTGGACAAAATAATTGGAACACTAGTCTTGTTAAATATGGAGAAACTTTATTTAATATAGAGTTAAACCCTCTTTAGCCTTCAATACAGCTTCAATATGTCTAGGAATGTAATCATAAAACTTCTTGACTTTTTCCATCTGAATTTTCACCCACTCTTCCATTAAACCAAGCTCCAGCTTCTCCAGACGGGAGGGTGGAGGGTGGTGATTTCTGACTTGTCGCTCGAGTATACACCACAAATGCTCAATGAAATTGAGATCCAGAGATCGGAGGGGCCATTCCATGTGTTCCAGCTCAGTTTCATGTTCTTCATACCAACTTTTAACGAAATGGCAGTGTGGATCGGAGCATTATCGTCTTGGAAAATGCAGTCACCTTCAGGAAACAGAGTTTGGTTCAATGGATGCACCTGGTGGCCCAAGATGCTCAGATAATCTTGCTGTTGATCCTACTATGCAAGGCAACAATTGGACCAAAAGAACTCCACGTCCAGGGAACATTACTGAGCCTCCTCCGTGCTTCACCATGGGAAGAAGACAGTCCGGGTTGAGAGCTTCTTTGGGTTGCCTCCACACGTAAACTCGCCCCGAAGTTGGAAAAAGAGTAAAATTGGACTCATCAGAGAATAATACACGCTTCCACTGATCTGGAGACCAGGTTTTGTAGTCCCGGTACCAAATCATCCGCTTCTCAACGTTTTGAGAAGAAAGCAGTGGTTTCCTGATGGCGGCTTATCCAATATATCCAGCTTTATGGAATTCACGACGAACGGTTTTGGTAGAAACTGGATTGCTTAGATGCTGATTTAACTCATGCTGCATGCACACATCTTAGTCGCCGTAGTTTGCTGGTTTTTTCTCAAAATGGAGTTTAATCGCCGCTCTCTATCAGAGAGCTGGGAAGGCCGACCAGAGTTGCTCCGATTGTTGGAGATCTTTCCCTGTTTTTCGAATTGTGTCATTGTCCTCGATACGCAGCTCTCGAAAAACTCATAAGCTCAGCGGCTTTGGTGATCGAAGCTTCTGCGATGCGAGCACCAACAATTTGCCCTTTTTCAATATCAGTTAGTTCACGAATTTTCCCTATAAATTAAATAAATTTGAAATACTATGAAAAATATACAACTGAGCAGCAAGAACAACTCAATTACAGTGAATGTATAACAGCATAATGAAACTCGGATAAATGTTTTGAATAAAACCGAATCTTTCAGATAAAGAACTAAAAAGAGTAGTCTTCCAATTATTTCGTCCAACGCATGTAGTCTAGTTCACTGAAAACTAGTAAGCTTGCAAATATTTCGGTGTGACTCTCTTCGTCACAACGCTGATTTGGTGTTTTGCCTCTATTTGGTCGATAAAAAAGGTCACGAGTTTTGAGTCTTGATAGGGAAACGATTTCTGCAGATTATTGCAATGTAGATGTACACTAAGGAATACCATTGAACATAAAGTATTACTGATGGACACAATGATTTAAAATAAATTAAGGTACACTGGTGAGTGATTGAGATCAATATTATTATTTCAGTCAGCATTTATTAATTAAACTATTAATGTACTCCACGAAGGTCCTCCTGGAACGAGAAGAGAAAAACAACTGTTGTTTGAACTAACAGATCTCTGTGGACGCGAGTGGTTTTGCGAATTTCAAAGAACGTCCAAGTTATTTGCTATGACTTTTGTGTTCTTCAGAAATGGATGCAAAGAATTATTGGGCAACTTTCGCAATCAGTTCTCTCCCATACAAGCTGAACCTAAATTAAAATTTTTGTTTCCGTAGAATAAACTATAGCAAAAATATCAATGAAATTTCTTCTGCGAAATGTTTCAAAAGCAAAAGTTTTTGTCGATCGCGAATTCCTACATTTGTAAACAGAAGCCATGCGAAGAAAAGTGTAAAGAGATTCTTTTACTGTTGGCTTTCATAAGCAAACCTTAACTTCAAAGTTTTTACAAAATATTCGGCACTTGTACGTAAAAAATTTCTGATTCTTGAATGATAAAAAGTTTCAATTTTAGGTCATGAATTTCTGACACGTTTCTAGCATCATCTATTCATACAGTAATACGCTCTAGTCAATTCGGAACTGCTAATTTCACCATTCGCGTGAACCTTCCTAGTTAAATATTTCCGGCAAACATCATGCACAACTACCGTGAAATACAAGCAATTATTTCCACTCAACACCTCGTGTCAATCAAGCCGGTACAAAAACAGACACTATTCTAAGATACACACAATTTTCATCGACCAACTCAACATAAAAAACGCTTAACTTTCATAGGTGACACTACGTTGAAGTACACATAATTATCAACAACCCCCATCATGTGAAACTGATCACCGCGTAGGTAAAAACTGGGATAGTTGTCCAAAACTCATTCGAAGTTGCCGATCAATGCAGCGTCTGCGGAAATGCTGCGATTCATGATATCAATCAGCTGAAACTCTGGTAGCGATTTTCAGTTGTCAATCACTTCGAACGTCTAACCAGATACCCAGTCCGAATTTTTTCGTCGGCGAAACGGTAATTATGATCGGTTTTTATCGTTTATCGAAGTATTCCGAAGGTATATATATTACCGCTGATCAACGGTAATTTTAGACGCTAAAAATGCCCGTCGACGATGATGACCGTTATTTACCGTCTATTTCTGACTGTCATTCCTACCGTAGAAATACAACGGTAAAACTAAGGTTATTTTTCAGACTATACTTCATAATTTGATATTAACGGCAATGATAGATAGCCCATGTCTAAAGTTTAATCAAGGATAAGTCAGAGAAAAGTATATAATGTATTACTCGTGGTGAAATGAAATTACATGAATTAGTTTACGTAACCTTCACATGATGTAATTTGAACTTTAGTTATTTTATTGTGAAAGTGAAAACTTTAATTCGAAGCTGAGACATTTCAATTGGATTTTCACAAATAATTTTTTGATATTTATACATTTAAATTTTATACATTTTAATATGAAGTTATAATTCTCTAACTGATGCTTCAAATGTTTCAAATTTTATCTCAAATGTTTTAATTTTAACTCTTTGTACTTTATATTAAAAGTGAAACTGTGAAGTTAAAAAATGCAGGGTTATAATGGTAGATTTGTAAAATATGAACATTCCTACTAAATATCTCATTCATGCACTATTATATTTTGATTCCAGTAAACTAAATGTATTTCAGGCTCTACTCATTTTATAACTCAGGCTTTGAAATATTTCTCGTTTTAAAAGAGTTGGAATACGAGAGTACAATTGTTTATCACGTTCGTGTTTGTAACAATCCTAAACCTTAATGACCTATTTTCTAATGAAATGATTTTACGTGAAGTGATTAGAAACGAACAAATCAAAAAAATTCAAAGCATACCTTTGTAAATTCAAAGCTTTTAATAATGAAATATTTTTAAATTAGTTGATCAACATAGAAAAATTATTGGAACCTTCGTGATTTTCAACTTGCATTTGAGCTTAACGTAATGTCAAGGTATCACATTGCTCGCTGTTGTTCATTGCGGTGGTCCAAGTTTGAGCGTTGGTGCTGTTTACTGTTTAGATTGCTTCAAAGTATTAAGCTCTAAACATTGAAATTGTTTCATACCTAATAATATGTGGACCAAGATCTAATTTCCTTAATGTTGGTATTTTAAGTTATTTTGATGTGTTTTACTGGTAACGTGAAATTTCAAAATTATTCCCTGCGCATTTACAATAAAAAATTGCTTTTTATATGTGCGTTTGTGTACACACATCAAATTTACCATTCAAGTTACTCTACTCATTGGATCATACAATTTTCCTAATGTTGGTATAATAATTATTAGGATTAGTGTGAGTGTAAATGTAAATTTTCAGAGTGACTTTCCTTCTTGTGGAAAGTATAACCTTGTGTAATCACTACAGGAAATTACTTTCTAGTAATGTATTTGTTTGTGTAAATTATTTGTACATGCATTTTAGTATTATATTTTTAGACATAAAAAGTTATTACAGATAAGGCATCTAAGAGAGCAGTTTCCAACTGCATAAAATAGTCAATAATGATGAAGTTGGAAGATCTTATTTTAACATATGTGTTGACATTACAAATTCTATTCTGCGTCACCTCTGCTGTGTTTTTAGAGATGAGGTGTGGTATTTTTCGGAATCAAACTTTTAATGGACACTAGCAATGTCTTTGGGGAAAAATTAAATTTAAAATTTTCTCACACCCACTCCAACTTATTTGTTCTGATAGTTACTTTCTGATATGCCTTTGCTAACATGCCACTACCTATCTACAATGTTTTGCAGAAGCCCAAATTATGTTCTGGATTGCTTGTGCAATAGAAGCGTTAGAGGAATGTCATGAGCATCATTAATTCTGAAGATTGTTCTTAATCTAATGACAAATTTGAATTAGTTTGTCATAACTTTCAATTTCACCAAATCATTCCAGTTCATCATGTGTTAAAGTAGTAACATATTCATTCAACATATTTTATAACACCTTGTCAATTGTTAAAAAATTCTCTAACTCTGTAGTCTATAAAAAGCGACGTTTCGATGTACGAACATCATGTTCAGGCTAAAATTGTTCAGAAAAACATTATCAGTCATACTGATAAAATGCAAATCTAATACTCAAAGCTACATCAAACAAAGTTATAATGTTGGAAATGACAACACAAGAAAATGACAAAAAACTAAATTTGTACAACAGCAATATGTACTACTGTAGTAAGATTAGGGAACAGTATCAACATATTTTTAGTATTACACCTAGAGCAATACTGTTACCTACACCTTCTTATTTTACTTTTAAAAGCTCAAGTTCAATTTAAAAAAACTCAAGTTTAATTCAAAAAAGATCAAGATATTTTAAAACAGATCAAGTTAAATTTTGAAAAGCCTATATTTCTAAAATTGTTTACCAATCCCTATGTACTTGACCATTTATAAATCAAACTTGAGCATTTTAAAATTAAACTTGAGCCTTTTTGAACTAAACTTGGGCCTTTTTGAATTAAACTTGGCCTTTTCAAATTGAATTTGACCTTTTTATATTGAACTTGACCTATTTTAAATTGAACTTGACCTTTTTTAAATTGAACCTGACTTTTTTTAAATTGAACTTGTCCTTTTTTAAATTGAACTTAACCTTTTTTAAATTAAACTTGACCTTTTTTAAATTGAACTCACCCTTTTTTAAATTGAACTCACCCTTTTTTAAATTGAACTTAACCTTTTTTAAATTGAACATGACCTCTTTCACATTGAACTTGACCTTTTTCACATTGAACTTGAGCTTTTTTACATTGAACTTGAGGTTTATCAAATTCAACTTGAGGTTTTTTAAATTGAACTTGAGGTTTTTTAAATTGAACTTGAGGTTTTCAAATTGAACTTGAAGTTTTCAAATTGAACTTGAGGTTTTCAAATTGAACTTTAGGTTTTTTAAATTGAACTTGAGTTGTTTTATATTGAACTTGAGGTTTTTTAAATTGGACTTGAGGTTTTTTAAATTGAACCTGAGGTTTTTAAAATTGAACCTGAGGTTTTTTAAATTGAACCTGAGGTTTTTTAAATTGAACCTGAGGTTTTTTCAATTGAACGTGAGGTTTTTTAATTAAACTTGAGGTTTTTTAAATTGAACTTAAGATGTTTTAAATTGAACTTGAGGTTTTTTAAATCGATGGTGAGGTTTTTTAAATTGAACCTGTGGTCTTTTGAATTGATGGTGAGGTTTTTTAAATTGAACCTGTGGTTTTTTGAATCGAAATTGAGGTTTTTTAAAATGAAGTTGATCTTTTAAAATGAAGTTGATCTTTTAAAATTAAATGTGACCTTGTTTATATAAAACCTGAGCTTTGTTAGATAAAAATTGAGTTTTTTAAATTAAAGGTAAAAGGATGTAGTCATACCAGTACTTATTGCTGTGGTACAAATTTTGCTTCTAATCATTTTCTAGTGCTGAAATATTCTAAATTATCTCTGTCTGATGTGGCTTTGAGTGTTAGATTTCCATTTTATCCCTGACTGGAAATTTTGTAAATATGTTTTCAGCCTGAGGATAATGTATGTACATCAAACTATTGCTTTTCATAGACTACAGAGTTAATGAATGTTTCAACTATTGACAGTGGATCAATAAAAATATGTTCAGTGAATTTATTTACTACTGTTCTTACCGTGATGTTCTGGAAAAATTTTGTAGCGTTGAGAAGTTGGAGAAGAAATAATCTAGTTTTTCACCCTTGCCCTGATTAACTCGGTACTGTCTCCAAACCTTGTGCTAATGATTGATTAATTTCAGAATCATCCAAACGAAAATCTCTTTCAAGGAGCATTCCACCTGTCAGTTAATATAAGGTTCGTGTGAGCTCATGCAGTTCTTTTCGTTCATCAACTAATATCTTTCCCCTCAGGGGGATGCAACTATTGTATCTATGAGAATTAGCACACCCATGGGGAAAATGTGTGAGGGCCCGAGCTGAGAGTTACGAAAGCCTTTTTTAGTTGGAATACATAGAACGTTTTTGTTCAGTTAAGGACCACCAGTTTTCGGTTCACTGCTGTCCTGTTTTTCTGCACCTACTACGTCTTCTTCAACTTTTATCTTGTTGCATGAACGTTTTTCTCAACTTACTGTTTCCA
Source organism: Platorchestia sp. MABIK (assembly GCA_014220935.1). Taxonomy (NCBI): domain Eukaryota; kingdom Metazoa; phylum Arthropoda; class Malacostraca; order Amphipoda; family Talitridae; genus Platorchestia; species Platorchestia sp. MABIK. Next base: position 9,006 of record JACJUY010001455.1, on the reverse strand, counting down.
TTTCCCTTCTGCATAGATTCCGAGTTCCCCTATCTCCATACCAAATGGTGCCTCTCTCCTTCCTCTCATCGAAACGCTCCTTTTAGCGGTTGGGGTGGCTTAAACTAGCATGTTATCTAACCAATATCTTATATAAAATTCCGTTATAGTTACAACTCTCCGGGGAATACGACTATTGTATCTATGGGAATTAGCTCTCCCAAGGGGAAAATGCGAGTGCCCGAGCTAAGAGCTAGTTAGGTCTTCTGTTTGTTGAACTACAATTCTTTTGTTATGTTAAAAACCTTCTTTTTTCGGTTCACTGCTGTCCTGTTTTCAGCACCTACTACTTTCTTCTTGAACTTCGATTTTTTTTTCATGAACTTCTCACTCAACTAATTGTTTCTATGCCCCTTATGCATAGATTCCGCGTTCCCTTAACTCCATACTAAATGGTGCCTCCCTCCTTCCTTTCTTTGGATCGCATTTATTTTGCTGCGTATAGAACGGCTTAAACTAACTGATAATTATCTTTCGTTATAGTATGCAAATAAAGGGATTAATTGATGGAAATTTTTTGTAACAACGTTTGCAATTTTTTGCAACGTGTCGGTTGCAACGTTTGAAAACGTATTAGCATTGCAGAGGGTAAAATCGATAATTTTTTTACTGCTGTTCTGAATAATCTGTTTTTTCGTTCAAGAATTGATTATTCTTCAATATATATGAGCATAGCATGGACGTCAGTCCTCAATGTTACGTTTCAATATCAGTCTGTTTTTTCCGCAAGACATCATTTGATTCAAATTCAACGAGCCAAATATGTCCAAAGTTTCCTATAAAAATAAATTATCAATAACTTCAATGCACAGTTATTCAATAGGTTACCGAGATCAAGTGTTGTATTCAGAGTTCGGTTAATCGACTTCTTCTCTGATTGCAGCCAGAGCCAGATGGACCAAATGTTGCGATCACAAGTAGAGCTTGCCTGGCTTGCTCCGAACAAAGTGGTAGTTGGAACACATTCATTCTGCAAATGGTAATTTATTTTATTTTGTTATCAATTGCACAGTTGATATTTACTAATGTATTCCAATTTACCAGATGCTTTAGCTGCAGTCGGGTGTGTAAAGATAAGAAACTAAAGGCGTCAGCTATCCAAGAGGTACTGCTTCGTTGCAACGATTGGGCTGGCTCAGAGACGATGGATTGAATCAGAAAAGTCGCCGGCGGAAACCAGTACACTTCCTCAAAGTCTACTTGCTTCTTCATCGCTTACCTTGACCGCTTCTCAGTCGCCTTATTTGCTAGCTCCGTCGACATCAAGTTATGATACTCCTCCCATCAGCGGGGTTAAGACGGAGGGTGCTTTTCCCGGGGCAACGCCCTTTCTCCCTCGCCGTCTTTTCTAAAAAACCCTAAACACTCGATCTAATGCCTCCCACCCCTTCCCCATGCGTGTCGTCGCTGTCACCCTTCATGATGGAAAAACCCAGGAGCGACTGACTCGGCAGTCTTAAAAATAGGGTGTACCTCTCAGTTGCTTTGCTGTCCTATCCTCATGCCTAATCCCGACCCAAAAAGTTTCCTCTGACCTAGAAAAGGAGCGAGGGCTAAAGTTTTAACATTAATAGATTTATTGAAAGCATGGCGTCAGTGTTATTGTATATATTGTGCCTGTAAAAATAATTTCTGCATGAAGTATTATCGCTCCTAGGTTGCCGACTTTGAAATGATCTGTTGCTGAAATAATTTTCCATTTAAATTCAAAAGTACCTGTTCACAATCGTTAAACATATTTTTCGCTGTCATGCTATCATTAACAGTGGATGACTCGTGATTGGACTTGGGGTATAATTTGTTTAATTTATTTTTGTAATTCTTGAATTCTTCACGAATACGATGCTGTTCTTGTGCCGGCCTCCGTGGAATAGTTAACAAGTTAAAAACATGAGGTATCGGCATTACGAAAATTTTTGTGGCTGGAATGTCAAAAAAACGGATGTCAAAACATTTTCATTTACGAATTAATGAGTTCATTTAAAACTAGTACTTACAGATCGTACAAATTTGATGTAGCATCTGTTCATCTATTTTTGGTACCAAAAAGGACACAATGTATGGTGCTTTTTTTCTCGAGATTTCATTTTTGTTTTATTGAAAATGAGTTACAAGCATTACGAAAATTTCTGTGGCTGGAATGTCAAAAAAAGAATGTCAAAATAATATTTTTTATCTTCGAATTAAAGAGTTCATTTGGAACTAGTCGTTCCCTCAGGGGGATACAATTATTGTATCGATGGGAATTTGCGCTCCCAGGGAAAGATGTGAAGTCCAGAGCTGAGAGTTACGTGGGCCTTCTTTTTGTTGAAATAAAATGTTTTTTGCCATGTTAAGGACAACCTTTTTCGGTTCACTGCCGTCCTGGTTTTCAGCACCAACTACTTTCCTAAACTTTTATCTTGTTTTATGAACTTCTATCCCTTACTGTTTCTATGCCCCTTCTACATAGATTCTGCATTCACTAATATCCATACTAAATGGTGCCTTCATCCTTCTCTCTTCGATACGCTCTTCTTTGTAGCGGTTAGGGAGGCTTAAACTAAATCTAATCTAATTTTGAAACTAGTCGTTACTGATCGTACTAACTTGATTTCGGATCTGTTCATCCATTTTTGGTTTTAAAAAGGACCCAATGTATGTAGAATTTTTCCTTCGGATTTCATTTCTGTTTTATTGAACATGAAGTATTGGCATTACGAAAATTTCTTGGGCTGGAATGTCAAAATAATATTTTAAAATCCGAATTAATGAGTTTATTTGGAACTAGTCGTTACTGATCGTACTAACTTGATGTCGGATCTGTTCATCTATTTTTGGTTTTAAAAGGACCCAATGTATGTAGAATTTTCCTTCGGATTTCACTTTTGTTTTATTGAACATGAAGTATCGGCAGTACGAAATTTCTGTGGCTGAAATATCAAAAAACGGATGTCAAAATAATATTTTCATCTTCCAATTAATGAGTTCATTTAAAACTAGTCGTTACTGATCGTACTAATTTAATGTGGCATCTGTTCATCTATTTTTAATACCAAAAAGGACCCAATGTATGTTGATCTTTTTTTTGCGGATTTTACTCTCGTCTAATCGAACAGGAGATATCAGCATTTCGAAAATTTCTGTGCCTAATGACACCATTTTTATGGGAAAGTTCCATTTGAAAAATTCGTGTTTTTTTATGATGTGAATGTCTTGTAAATTAAGAATTCTACAGAGAGTACAAACGTCGGAGCCGCATGGAAGCGGGAGGTGGAGGGTAACTTCTTCTGAAGAGGTATAGCTGTGGAGGATAACCCGGCCCTTTGCTTCTTGCGACTCGATAGCATTATGGCGGGCCCTGTCGTCTCCTCATCCCAGTTAAAGGACTAAGATGTGTAGTGGTTGAGAGGGTTGGTCATTGTAGATATTTGATGTCTATAAATGGAAGTGAGCAAATTTAATTTAAAATTGGTAAAATTTTCTTAGTAATCGGTTACTTGAGTCCTTTTGCGGTGGTAGTTAATTTTAAATGAATGTTATATACGTAGTGTTTGCAGTGATGAGTCTTACAAACAACCTGTGGTGGAATTCTTTGCGTGTCGAAGATATTTTTGAAAGAATTTATTTCAATAGTCGGATCAATAATTTCAATTAGTCGGATTTATTTAAGGGAACCATTTTGAAAAACTGGAAACTTTTTTCTATTGGATTTACGTCTATGAAAATTTGCAGACTACTAGATCTCCACATTCGTAACAACTTTTATAAAAGAAGTTTTTTCATTTGGGGCAAAGAAAATTAATTATTCCTTATAATAAAAAATAACATATATGTGTATTTTTCACAATAACTCCGAAATTTACAAAGCTAAAGCTATGCGGGCTGTTGCATTTGAAAGTAAAATGTGTGCTCTAAAAATGCTATTGATAACTTTTTGATTTATTTCATTCTGAATTTATATAAATTTTTTTGAAAGGGGTTGGGTAAAAGTTATAATTTTAGGGTAAAAAAGACTATGGAAAGCTTTACATGCCATTTTTGAAAAAATCTATCAATAACTTTTTTAGAGCACACATTTCATTTTCAAATGCAACAAACTGCATTGCTCTAGCTTTGTAAACTTCGGAGTTATTATGAAAAACGTTTTGAAAACTGACTTGTATAACAGATTTTTAAGATTAAAAATGCTTCTGCTCCTACAGTTTTCAAGCTACAGTGACGATTTTAGTATCATTGGATGCGAAAAAACAAGGGCTTTCCATAAAATAGTTTTGAAATTAAATAGTTTGAAATAGTTTTTCAAAATTCATTTTTGTTTCAAAGTTATGACGTCATAAGTTTGAATTTTTTCGAACAAAAGTTTTTTTTTCGTTTTTTCATTTTTTTATTTAAAATTAGAAATTTGAGGAAAAGCATCTAATTTTTTGGAATGTCCACGTTATTCTGCATCCAATGATACCAAAATCATTACTGTAGCTCAAAAACTGTCAGAGAAGAAGCATTTAGAAAAAAACCCCTTAAAAATGTTTTCTATGATTTCCCATTTTTTTCAAGAAAATCGCATTTGGTCACGTGATATAAAAGTTTCTAAATTGCATTCCCTATCAGTGTTCCAAATATCACTGCTCTAAATTCAATAATAAAAAAAGGTTCGGAAGGGATACGCTTACCTTGAGGAATATGAATGATGAAATGTAAAAATATTAAAATTGGAAATTTGAGGAAAAGCATTCAATTTTTTGGAATGTCCACGTTATTCTGCATCCAATGATGCCAAAATCATTACTGATGCTCAGAAACTGTCAGAGAATAAGCATTTATAAAACCCCCCTAAAAATGTCGTTTTCTATGATTTCCAATTTTCTTTTAAAGAAAATCGCATTTTTTCATAGATGGTAAATGATTCTAAATTGCATTTCCTATCAGTGTACCAAATTTTATTGCTCTAGGTTCAAAAATGAAAAAAGGTCCGTAAGGGGGATGTTCTCCCCCTCTCGGGGGGCGCTAGCTCTGGGATACGTTCCTGATATTTCTACAGACATTCGGGGACATGTCTCAAACCCTTTTAAAGCAATAAAAAAAACAATCGGGAAAATCTAATTTTTGACTGAAATGCTGCAAAATGGTTCCCTTAAATAGTCGGATGTTAAATTGAAGTAAATATATTTATTGAACATCTGTAATGTTTTAACCTATTTATAAATCAGTGACGATTTGAAATGACTTTATATTGTACTGTGAGACTTACGTAATAGTCTCGTGTTCTACGATGAAGATGACAATTTGAGCCCTCTTACTGCAGCATTCATCTGCATCGCAGCTATTTTTTCTAAAAATGCATTGTTACTTGTTACAATAGGCCTCACCCTGTAATACTAATCTGTTCAAGAGGAATTTAAAAACGAGGAAAATTCCAAAGAACTTAATCATATTTACTACGAAAACGTTTCGGAGTCCAGCTCCATCATCAGTTCATAAAAGTACAAAT
>JACJUY010001454.1:144222-155587 GCA_014220935.1 Platorchestia sp. MABIK | reverse complement strand
TTTGTTCTAGCATCAAAATTCAATAAGTAGTAGCGTCTTGATATATACATAAAAATTTATCAAAAAACTCATTTTGGGTAAAAAAAAGGCCTAAATCGAAAAAATGACACAAGCAAAAAAGGTTTACTTTCAAAAAATACAAATACTGACCAATTTTCAAGCAAATCGGACGAAGAAAGTTGAAAATCCCGGATATATCCTCAAGGAAACGAGTGAACATAGGAACAGGAGCTGGGCTTCAACACAGGATCCCTTGCATATAAAAACAGCAAGTTAGGAAGAGATTTCAAGAAACAGCATTTAAGTTGAAGAATAAAGTTATGGGTACTAAGGCATGTAACAAAATGAAGATGGCCTGAAACACAATGATATAATTCTGTTTTAATGAAAGAAAAACTTCCACAACTTTAAAATTCTTGCACACCCAGAAGTTGTACTCTCCTGAAAGGAGAATAACTTCCAACTGTTTCCTCTCATACACCTATATCTTTTGAGCACTTCTTCCACACCAAGGATCAACAAATCCCGTGAATTTACCCTTGCAGTTTCATAAGGCATTAAAAATTTCAAACCTACAGAACTGACACAATTACACACAAGTAAAAAAGGTAACTCATGCATTTTATGAATCTTCAACTATATCCATCATGACACAGTCAGCACTCACAATCACCATCTACTCATCTTCTTTTGCTCATCCTTTGGCTTCTCCTAATGTAATACCTTGATTGTGCAATGCCCTTTTGATTCCATTCAAGTAATCTTTGGCCTACCTCTAATGCTTTTTCATTGCACCTCTGATTTCATTGCTTTCTTTACCAACCATTCTTTTGATCTTTTCAACATAAGGTCAAACCACTTCAACACACAACAGTTCATTCTTCTTGCTAGCCACTTAAAACTGATTATATTCCTTACCTCCTCATTCCTTTGCCCATTTTACAATGTCAACCCAGCCATAATAAAACTCATACATTACATCTCAAGTACATTCAAAGACAAATATTAACCACTTCAGAGCATTTTGTTTCATACCCATACAACACTACCAGCACAACACTCTCATACTATTAGGGGAACATTTAAAAGTCTGCTTCCTCAATACTACAATGAAATTAAACAGCACAATCAAGGAGCTTGCTTGTGTGACAAAAAAGATTTTCATAAGTGTAAGCCATCTAATCAGCAACCCCTGGCAACAGCACTGATTGTGACAAAGGTGGCTTTACAGCCAATGAACCAGCTGTACATACTAGAGAAGAGGATTTGGATTTGTTAGACTTTGAAAAGTTCATTGCTAAAATTTCATCAACATCCTATTCAACTGAGGAGGAATCATGCCAAAGACCCTCAACAAAAACATCAGAAAAACCATTGTCAAGAAGCCAAGATAATTCAACTTTGTATTCTGTGGAAAAGGAAATGAGGCTCTATGAAAACAAGGAAATGTTGTCTAAAGAAGAAAATCCTTTCATATGGTGGCATGTAAATAAATCTAGGTTTTTCTTGCTATCAGTGATGGCAAGTGAATATTTATCAGTCCCTCTCTCATCAGTGGAGAGTGAGAATATTTTAAGCAAAGGTGGGAATATAAACACTCCCAAAAGGAACAGGCTATCACATGATACTATTTAAAGCTTAATGTTTCTGCACCACAACCTTTGAATTTTTTAATTTGAGGATTGAATGAATAGTTATATGATGTCTTTATTTATCTCAAAGGAGTAGAGTTTATTATCTTGACACAATTTAGTTTTGCATTTCATATCTAAATGTCATTTTCATTGGTTGCTTCACTCACAGAAATATGATCAGCATACCTACTAAAGCTTAATATTATTAGGTTAACCAGAGTTACTGTTAGGTAGGCCTTGCTCTTCGTTCAAATTGATAAAATTCTTTTCTAGAATTGAGACCATTTGTTTTTCAGTTCAATGCTGTATTTTTGGCACCTTCCACTGTCTTTTTGAACTTATCCCTTCCACGTATTTTAAGGGGAACGTCTAACCAGAATCTAGAAAATCCCTGGTTTTCTTTTTATTGCTTCATTTGCTAGAGCTATGCAAACTTCACAAGCTCTCAAATTTGCGTAACGATCTGAGCATTGCAAGTGGGGAGAAATGGGGTTGGGAAGGGGGGAGGGGTCCAATCAGCAGGCAGCGCCGACCAGCAATTGCATGTGCCACACCCCTGAAAATTCATGTTTTTGTGCTTTTTATTGCTTCACTCAATACAGAAGTAATAGTTTTACCAGCTAGTGAAAATTCAGAATGTTCTGTGCTTCCTGAGAGTGGCAAACATGGGGGGGAAGGAGGTGGATTCGAATACAGCTGCTATCGCCGGACAGTCCCTGCATTAGACACGAACCAGAAATATATGGATTATATATTGTTGGTCTATTTGACACAGAACTCCTTAGTTTACAATTTAGCAAAGCTACACAACGTTCTTTGCTCCGAGAGAGGGGGAAACAAAGGGGGAAGGGGAGGAGCGCATCGAGAGGGACGCCGCAGCGCGCACCCCTGGAGCGGTGATACGAATCTATGATATCCCATGTGGTATCGGTTCCTTCGAGGAACCATGAAAAACTTACAAGAAAAGATATCCATATATTCAGATAGCTCTCAGAACATCAAGCGTGTCAATTTTTCCAAGCAATATGGCTTGCAATTGAAAAAAATGAAGAAATGAAATAAATGATAAACGACGGTAAAATGCGTTTCCAGAACAGTTGAAGATAAAAAGATAAAAATCTATTCCCTCCAAAAGTTATTATTGTAAAGCAATGATTTAGGTCTCAATAAATGCAGAAAGAGTTGGTAAATAGCTCGACGTGGGCTCGTCATGAAATTAATAGTTTTTTAGTTACATGAAAAATCTACGGAAAAGTGCATGACTTGTTAGTTTTTTTTTTAAATTCATGAAAAATAAACTTTTTTGAATTTTATGACGAGCCTACGTCCAGCTATGCACCAACTCTTTGCGCATTCAATGAAATCTAAATCATTGCTCTACGGCAATAACTTTCGGAGATAGCTTTTGAAAATACCCTTTTTTTACACTCATTTTTCCCAATTATCTCCGCAATTATGGCAAATATATAATAGCAAATAGTCTGTGTATACCTTAAACCCTCAATAATCCAAATATTTATCAAGTGAATATGGATTTGACTGCTTTCATCATTGTTATCCTTTAATTTCATAACACAGCTCAGCAAAGATTTCCAAAGGGAAATTTTGTTAGAAAAAATTGAAAATGTTTCATTGTTTTGTTACTGTTCTGAGGCTTCTGGAAAACTATTCCACAGCTACTGGAACAAGCAGTTCTTGAGCATACAGAACAATGTCTTCCTAGAAAATGTTGAAAACTGCTTTGGAACTTTTTTGTGAATAAAAAGCAAGGCAAAAATCGCTACACGTATAGTTTTTTTTTATTAAAAATGATCAAATAAAACTGAACGTTTTGGACTAACTGTCCATCTTCAGCAAAAAATCTCTGTAAAACGAAATCAAAAGAGGAAAAAAAAATTAATACACTAAAGAAGTATCTATAAAAATCTAAACTTTGAAAAAACACTGACAACAATAAAATAATATAAGAGGAAAAACTGAGTAGCTGGATTAGGTGTTGCCAACATGAAGCGGGAAAGAACTTTGGGTGTCATTCAGCAGAGGTTTCTTTTTGTAAATTTGCAGATTCGAGAAGGCGCAGATCCGTTCCGTAAGAGGTACCGGGCAAGATTTCAAAATCATTTAGGGAGACCGGAACATTGCACTGTTCTGCATGAGATCTAACAGAGGACAGTGGGGGGACCCAAGAGGAAGACCAGTTCTGCAACTACGCCCAGCATGCTCGGAAACTCTAGTCATCAGAATTCGGCAGGTAGAGCCAACGTACCGCGATTCACAACGTGAACAACTGTATTAGTACACAAGAGACGAGCACAGTGAGGGTGGCAGTTTGTCTTTGAAACAAAATAGAGAACCAATTGTAAAATTATTATCAAGCTTAGAAGCATCAATGCTGGAACTTTTTTGTGAAGCAATACGCTTTCTTTATCAAGGATTCGGAGGGATCTTGAAAGTCGTTGGAGTTCTTCAGCAGAAATCCGTGTAATCTGACAGCTTGAATTTAGGGAGCATCAGCAAGGTCAAGTAAATCCCTTATTACTGCAGCACTTCTCTCATGAGTTCTCAATATTGCTGAACTACTCAAACTGCCATCTGTGGAAGCTGACAGCTCATTATATTGAGATAATTTAATTAGAGACAAACACATAACACAACCAATTTCAACATTTTTTAGTGGCTTATATTTATTAGTAGCACAAAGGAAGTTCACCAAGAAGCAAGGAATTTTAAATTGTACATTTGATTGATATTTACCAAATCCTACTACATTTTAAGGATTAAATTCAAAATTAAATTTCACAAAAAGTTGACATAAATACACTCAGGCAGCCTCATATTGTGGATAGCTGAGCAAGAAGTACTCAATGGTCACTGGAACACCACACTCAGGGCAGAGAGGGCTTTGACACAGGTTAAATCTATCCAAATGAGAGAGAACACCAACATGACCAATTCTATATTGACTAATAACACGCTGAAATTTTCTTGACACGTAACCACCCAACTTAACTTTGGTCTGCTACACAATTCATGCGTAAATTTCCCCTTCCCAGAGCTCCTTGCTTGGTTTCCCCAACACTCCAGTAGTCCAACATTTTATTTTTCAGTTTGCTAACATGGTTCACACAACTGAGATAAGTGAGTACTGATTTAGAATTGCAATGCACCATTTTTGCACACTTGTCAGCTATCACATTTACCATTGTGCCTGAGTGAGTAGGGATCCATTGTAACTGAATCCTGTTCATGAACTGGACAGCAAATTTTAGATTCCTTCACTGAAAATTTCCTGTGTTGGGTTATTTACGTTTCACATAATATCCAAAGGACATTTAGAGTTGACAAAAATAACCATATCGTGATTTGACAAATTATCAATACTGTAATTTACAGCCTGCAAAATTGCAAATAGCACTCCACCTACAATTGAGTGACCTGGATTTAGGAACTAAGCATTACATATTTTTAAATGTTGCACATAAATAGCGGCAGATGCTGAGCCATTCTGAAGCTTGGAGCCATCTGTAAAAATCTATGGGAATTGCAAAATTTAGGTGCAACATTCTCTTAAAATTTATGATTTACTTCAGCTGCAGGGAGATTCAACATTAGGAAAGGCAACACACACATTTGATGAGACATCCGTACATGGAGAAGTGAAATGTTCAACTTGGGATCCTGAGGAGAGTTAAACTGAATTTTGTTAATTATGTCTATGTGTTTCATTGAAAACTCACTTTTTGGGGAAGATATGAATACCACAATTTTAGATGGAAATTCATTGGGCTCTGCATCCATGAAACTGTACTTCAAACACCATGTCAGGTACAACAAATCCATGTAAATCACAGAGGCATAATGAATGCTTCAACTTCCATTGAGGAAACTGGAGCTGTTTTCCTTGCTCCCAAATTAGATCACAAAGCTGAGTTTTGAATAACATTAAATTAGTTTACACTACTTTCGGGAAGCTTGGTAAGGATTACTTATTCATACTTTTAATGAACGACTTATATACCAGACGCAACAATTTTTGAGACCCCCACGAGATGCCGGACAATGCCCTCAGAACCTGTGGCCATCTTTGACCCTCTGTTTCAACACTTCACATATGTAAGGTAGTTGAGGGGCATCATAAGTTATCCCAAGTATACATAGTTCATCAGTTGAATTTTTTGTTTTATAATTTTTCCATATATTAATCAATGGTAGATCCATTTTATGTGTAAAGATTTCATACTTTGTTTCATCAACTTTCATGGCCAGTTTTCACTTTTCCGTGCAGTTCATCATACCATTTAGGGAGTTCTGCATTGTTTGCCGAATCTCAACCGAGGATCTCCCACTTGAAACTATGGTCACATCATCTGCATATGAGATCCATTCGATGCTCTTTATCTGAGGCAAATCATAGAGCATTACACTAAACTATAGTGGTTTAGTATTGCACCTTGAGGCAACAAACCCCAAACAAGAATCTTATCAGATGAGACAGCATCTGTCACAGTGGCACCCTTACTCTTAACAGGACTATTGCTTAAATATGATCTTTGTAGTAAGAGAGTAAGCAAGTCACAGCCAATGTTTATTAGCTCATGCAAAAGTCCAGCATGCCAAACAATATCATAAGCATTTTCCAAATCAACATAGACAATCAAACCATTCATTTTTTAGACAAGGCTTATGAAATGCATTTTTTAACTGGAGCAAGAGTATCATTTGTAGCTCTCTTTCTATGGATCCCTGTTTGATAACAAGAGCTAACTTTATTTTTCCTAAAAATATGATCAAGTCTGGGTTTAAAAATTTGTTTCATGATTTTTGAGAAACACAAGAGCAAAGCGATAGGTTGATGCCCACTGAGAACTGAATGGTCTCTTTTTCAAGCAAGTAATTCCCAACTTCCATGCTTCTGGGAAGTACCCACTAGAATGAGTCTTGTTAAATAAATAGATAAATGTTCTAGTATGATTCCGGTGTTTTAGTGAAAAAATTTTAAAGAATTCAATCAAAATCAGGGCTAGTATTTTTAGCGTGTTTCAAACTTTTCTGAAATTCAAGCATTTCAATATGAGGATTAAGATGTGTATCTTCTACATGTACTGCTCATAGATTTGAAATGATATTTTCAATTGTCTTAGAAAATGCATCACCAAATTTAATCACATGTCTACAAGGAGCACTTGAACTTGAAGTTGTTGGCCAACACCGTCAGGGCCTTTGTTACGTCCTACTGTTCTCTCCTCAATACTCACAATATTCACACAAAGAAGTTCATTGCCTGTGTACCAGACTAGTCAAACAAACTACTCAGAATCCACCAATCCTTGCCACAAGCTGCCATTGGACGGCATCACTGGGGTAACGAGTACATCAAAACTCTATCCTCAGGCATGGTGTGTCATTACAGCCCACTCTACATGACTGGCTCATTTTAGTCTCTGTCTTTAACACCAGGCACAAACAAGAAAAATTTTCATAGATTCAATGATACAAGAATTACACTTTTGCGTCCTGATCTAAGCCAGCAAGACAGATCATACCACAATCATCTTCAGCACATCTGGTAAACCACCATTCTCACCTTACTGCTCAAGCCCACATTAGGCCTTAGTACCCATAACTTTCTTCTTCAACTTAAATGCTGTTTCTTGAAATGTCTTCCTACCTAGCTGTTTTTGAGTGCACGGGATCTTGTGTTGGAGCCCACCTTCTGTGTTCACTTGTTCCCTAAAGGTAAGAGTGCTCCCAGAATGTTGATTTTTTTTAGAGATATGGATTTTAGCTGCTATAGAAAGGGTTAGATGTCAGGTGCATCCTGTGAAAAAATTAGGTTTGTACGTTCACTCATTCGCCCGCTACGGGAGTTTGAAGTATGGGAGGGAAGGATGAGAGGAGGAAGTGATATTTTATCATGTTACACCTCCCCCTTGGCACTTTCTTCATGGTGCGGCATTGCTATGTCATCTTCTATGTCTCTCTATTACTGTATAATGATTTCAAGGGTCCTAGCTGACCTAACCAATAATAATAAAGAAAAATTGAGATTGTTCATGTTTCTTTGTTTACCTTTTTTGAGATGGTCGGAATGTGGGGTTTCAAAATGCATCTCCTACAGTTTTTGAGCTACAGGGATGATTTTGGTATCATTGGATGCGAAAAGACGTGGGCATTTCAAAAACTTGAAAGGATATTCAAAATTCATTCTTGATCAGAAGTTGACATCATGTGTACCTCATTTTTTGAAAATAGGCATGCCTTAAAATTTTTTGTTGTTCATTTTAAAATAAAACTTTTGGTAATTCTATTAAAGTTTTTGAAATAAACAAGTGTTTCCGCATCTAATGACACCAAAATGATCACTCCTACTCAAAAACTGGGTAAATGTGTAGCGTTTGGTAATAATCTATTTTCCACTTTTTAGAGCCCCTAAACATAGTTAATTAGATCTAAATAAACAATTTTTCTTCTATGCACTTTCCGTTGCAAATGGGTATTTAACGAGTAATAGCTGTAGGTTTGGTTTTGTCTTTGATGACAAATGCACTGGATTAAACAGCTACTCATCTAATTTTGAATTTTTATTGTTTGAATCACGATAATTAACATCAAAATAAACTAATTTTCATCTATCCACTTTTTGCAGCAAATGAGTATTCTACGAGTTAGAGCGGTAGGTTTTATTTTTTGAGCAATTGAGCTGTTCAAGTACTTTGTAATTTATTATTAGCCATCCCCGCAGAGCTTGAACCCACTTCTAGGATCTTTTAGTTAATAATACAGTAGAATTATCACCAAAAAATTACGAGTTATAGCAGTATGTTAACTTTTGTCTTGGATGGCGGGAACGTGTGCGATCATTCGAGCGCTTTGGGAGGGAGCGTCCATTGCAGTGTTGCCATATGACGCACTTGATGAATTACTTTCTGCTTTGAACACTAGAGTTGCGGTAACTAATTTACTGCTATAACTCGTAAAATACACATTTCTGATGGAAAGTGCATGGAAAAAAACTTGTTTTTTTTGCTCTAATTAACTATGTTTAGGCACCAAAAAGTAGAAAATAGATTATTACCAAACGCTACACATTTACCAAAAGCTGTAGGAGATGCATTTTGAAGAACCCATTAAAATTTGGTTTTCTATGAATATCTTGTTTTCTTTACAGAAAATCGCATTTTCTCATAGAAGACAAACGATTCCAAATTGCATTTCCAATCAGTATATCAAATATCATTGTTCTAGGTTCAATATTAAAAAAAAACTTCCTCATGGGATACCCTTTCCTTAAGGGAAGCGAACGCTTTTTGATTTGAATTCTTTCAAAAATAAATAAAAATACTTGATATAAGCTCTTAGGTATTCACAGCATTTTTTTGTAAGTTTTTGGAATATACCCATACCTCCCTTTCCCCTCAGGAAAACTTTTTAAAATTTCAATTTCTCAGCCAATTATGTACATAAAGAAACTTTTTTGTTGTTTAATTAACAATGAAAATATTTACCATTTCTAATTGCAGTTCTAAATTGTCTCCTAAAAAAATTACAACAATTTGAACATTATAGGCACAATTATTTTTTACATATGGACAATGAAAAAATTTCTAATCCCCTTTAAAAACACATTCCCTTAAATTTATAGTACTCACCTTGATCTCCACAATGCAAAAAAAGAACTCAATAGCTTCAAAACTGTAGGAGAAATTGGCTGTCAAAGTCTATGACCAATTATTAGAGAAACTGTCAGTCACAGTTACCACGCACCATAGCGCAGAGTACACATTGTTTCCTTTATATAATGTCAAATATTTTCATCAGAACTTACAAACTTATACCCAACTAATAAGTCTAAAAAATTTTAGATAAGTCTTCAATAGTTTTAACAAGTCACTACCACCAATAATTCACTAATGAGTCACTCTGCAAACTGCAGAGGGTCCTGAACATTTTTTCCTATGAAATATTCATGAAATAAAAAAAAAGCCTTCCAGATGAAATAAGCTCTGAGGTATTCACAGCATGTTTATAATATTTGAATAAACATTTATAGCCCATTAAGTATTTTGAATTTACGCACACCCCACTACCCCAAGGGCAAATTTCTTAAAATTTAAATTTCTCAGCAAATATTGTAACTAGAGATTTTTTGTGTGTGTTTGATTTACTATGAACAGATCTACAAATTTCAGAGACAGTTTTTTGATTTGGCTTTAGAAATTTTTTTTACAAAATGTAGAACTTTTGAAACTCAATTTTTTTATTTTTTGCAAAAATTCGGTCATTCATGTGAGGGGCACCTGCAAGGATTTTAAAATGATTCACGGAAACAGGGACGTTACAGTTTTCAGCATGGGATTGAGCAGAGGACAGTAGATGAGAACTAAGACTCCGACTGGTTCTTGAACTTGAACTTGAGGGCCGACAGTGTCGGGGCCTTTGTAACGGCCTACGATTCCCTCCTCAATACTCACACACAAACAAAAAAGAAAAAGATTTCTCTACTTCTGCGCCCAGCGTGCTCTTCTTCTTCTTCCGTCCGTTTAGTGAGGTCTCCGGAGTTTATAGGTCCATGCGCCTCAAGTCTTTAGGGTTGTCCTTGGCGTTACCGTATAGATAGCTTGTCGCAAATCCAGCCATCGCTCGTTGCTGAAGTCCGGTGCAAGACAGCCAATACCTTGCACAATAAAGGACAAAGGCTTTCATTAATTTAACCAAGCCTAAAACGCAATTACGCTGGCAATTTATGACAAAGCGGTGCAATGGCGGGGGTGCTTCACTTCCTTGGCGACTAATATCAGTGAACTTAACTAAATCGTTCGTCTGATCTTCTTGCACGAGTCCGAAGCCGCAGCAACGGTTTCGAGCAAACTATGGAGGTGGCCGCAGCCTGTTGCCACCTCAGTCTCAACCTGGTCGTCGCCGCGAGTGCATCTAATGCCGGGGCCACACTACGATTTTTCGGTCGTCAAATGAATCACGGACACTCATCATGTCAAACGGCCGTTAAGCAAGTCAGGCCATACTATGACTGTGTGTGGCTCTGACACATCTCTGTGATGAGCGTCCGACGTTCATCGAATGTAAACAAACCGAAGTAGGTAGGCGATATGGATGAGCAGGACGTGCAAATGTGTGTGAGCTCTAGAAATTTGTTGTCGAAGCAACTCATGTAACCGCAACTTTTGATGAAAGTACAAAAATAGCGAAACCTAAAAGAAGATGTTGGGTAAAACCATGGCGAAATAGAGCTAACAATCCGAATCTATTGAGAGAAGATCTGTTTGCTGGTGTAAACGATTGCAGGTAAGTGAGATTGTTCCTACGGAGAAAATTATTACTTTTGAACGTTTCTTTTGGACGGATCATAAAACATTTTATTTGAGTATTCCTAATTCATTTAAGAGCTCATTTTCACCAAAATCCTGCGAATAAATGTAGGAAAGCTTCTATACATGTAAATTTTAGGACATTATTAAATACAAAAGTTCATGACATCAAAGAAAGAAAGACGAAACAAGGCATAAAAAAAGCAAAAGTAACTCGTGAAAATGCTAAAAAATTGAAATAATTACAAAGGTTTGATAGGAGGAATTACGGTTTATCAGTTAGCTATGTTGTGATGGTATGAACTCAGCATCCTGTTGAGGGAAGGCTTCAACTTATGAAAAGACTGAAAGTTTTACACTGAAATTATTTGAGTTAGAGTGTAAAATTTTGAATTTACCGCTGAC
>JACJUY010001454.1:38561-142248 GCA_014220935.1 Platorchestia sp. MABIK | reverse complement strand
TTCGGTTTGTTTACATTCGATGAACGTCGGACGCTCATCACAGAGATGAGTCAGAGCCACACACAGTCGTAGTGTGGCCTGACTTGCTTAACGGCCGTTTGACATGATGAGTGTCCGTGATTCATTTGACGACCGAAAAATCGTAGTGTGGCCCCGGCATAACGCTGCGCTGTCCCTTGCTACGCTAGGCGGTCAAGGTGAGCGAATTCGGCACGGCGCGGTGCCGGGCTTGCCTACTCAGTAAAGGATGAGTGAGGACGTCTCTCTCCGTGATACTATCTGAACAGACTTCATCACCATTATATAATTACTAGCGTACACGTCTCGTCAGAAGTAACGTGCACGCTCTCTGACGTCTCTCTGCGTGATACTATCTGAAGAGACTTCATCCCCATTATTTAATTACTAGCGTACACGTCTCGGCAGAAGTAACGGGATTCGATAATGTTGGATTGAATGCGTGGATCATTTCGTTAGATTGGAAATAATAAGCAGCATTTTTAGACTTTATAGTTACTTAAACAATTGAAAGTGTGTGATGGGATTTTGAGGATTATGCGACATTGATTGATCAATCAATCATGCTCGACATTTTCGTATACAAATCCTTCAGACGTGGACAATAAACAAATTGGTCTATCACAATGTGAGTCGTGATTTAAATGTCATTTTTGTACACGTGTGGAGGTGAAACCCGCATCAGAGATGCGCTCATCACTTCTAGCTGTTACATAGGGAAAAAATTCGAGGGTTGCAGAGAAATAAGATTTTTTTACCTATAATAGCGTGCACGTCCTGTCAAAAATGATAGGATTAAAATGAGTTTGATAAAGTAAGTAAATCATTTAACTAGGGCGGTCATAATTTAGAAAAGTCATTCCGTAATGTCCCCAACATGGGACGGTGTACAATGAGCGTCTCTACCGTGTCATGGGAATCACTATCTAGAGAATTTTCTCTACATTAATCCTTAACTTATGCTCGCCACTCCAATTTATCTATCATATAATTCCTATAACTTAAATGCATCATGCCCTTGAAGTAGTGACGCGCGTATCAAAGATATGCTTATAAAGAACTTCATGCTATGCCGGTCTAAAATTTTCGACCGCCTATGACAAACTTAATCATAAGTTATCCTGACAAAAACTAGTCACCTGCCGTTAATATGGTGTAGGACCTCCACGAACAGGAATATTATAGCGGTAATTAAGCACAGCACGGCATCCAGCCTACAAGGTTCCTGATGTAAATTTGGTCGATTCAAACCACTCTTGCATCAACTGTTCTCGTATGTTGCCTGCAGTTCGTGGACGCTATTCTCGACGCCTAACTAGTCGTTCTATGTGACCCCACAATTTTTCTAAAGGGTTTATATTTGGAGACTCAGCTGGCCAATCTAAATTCTAAATGTCTGACATATTCTGAATGACCTTAATGCCAATAACTATTGATGACAGTTCTACCCCGACGTACATGAAAGTTGTCAAACCGAAAGATAGACGAAACAAGATACCTATTTTTTTTATTGTGCAAACGGTAAAACTTGGTTATCTTGCAACTCAATGTAGTCACGCAGGTTTATTTAGGAGGATACCTCAACTAAGACCCACTTCTGCGCAATTGAAATAGCTCTAAAATATTACAGATCCTTTTCTCCTTGCATCGCCCTTGTGCACAGGCTTCGTTGAAGGTTTCATGAGGTCTTCAGTGAACACGAAGGCAGGCATCATTCCTATCGAGACAAAATTGCGATTCTCCACTCCCCAACAGTTCAAAAAGCGTGAAGTTTGACGCGTGGTCTTGTGGACAGGAATTAACATCGGCCGTTTACGAGTTACTTTGCTCCAGAAATCAACTGCATTGGTCATCACTAACTTTTGGCAGTATTATTCCACCTTTGATGCAAAACAATTCCAGTCAACCATTCCAGATACACGGCTGCAGTCCCTATCGGTTATAAGTTTCTTCAATCCACAATTTAGCTCTGAAGTGCCTCATGCGCCAAATTATTTCCATTGTTTGTAGACCTGCATAAAATTGCGGGGCAAAAAACACCTGTGAATTCCGTTCTTCATTCACTAGATGCTCCGCTCCTTAGCCTGATCAAATGCAATCGCCCATTTATTCCATTCCGAGACGTAATTGCTTTAGCCCTATCGTTGTAGAAGAGCTGAGAAACAAGTTCATAACTTGGTACATCTGAAGGAAGACTTACACTTCTTCAGTACTTGCATATTACCCAAACTTTGGTCACAGCTCTGAACGACAATAGATAAACGGATTAAATGACTGGTACTCGAAAACAATATAGATGATTAAGTTTATATTTCAGGAAGCGTCTATACATAAATGTGAACATAAGGGGGCTATTATAATTACAGGCAGAAAATGACTATTGTTATCATGCATAGCCCGTAGTTCATTGCCAGCTTGCTTATTTCCTTATTCGCTTGTTTACAGTCCGTCCTTCTCCTCTCACCTTGTGAACTGCGTACCTCAACACTACATGATCACTGCAAAAATCAGTAAATTTTTCAAATGAAATTCATTCCATTTTATCTAAACACAAAAGGAGTGTAGCCGAGAGAAGAAGAAGACGCATTTGATCTGTTCATTTAAGAACAGTTTTTAGGTGTAAATCATGGTTTAACTTAAACAACATCATTTTGACATCAAAACTACACAACACAACAATGCGCAGGTTGGCTAGATTCATATCAACCTTTCCTTTCAGCACATTTAGCATTAGCCGCACACTCAAAATGCAACCAATTAGGCCATGAATTAGATTTCTACTGTCGTTAAGTAACCTTAGTGTCATTATTTTTCCGAGTCCGACAAACAGGTAAAAATTGTGCTTCCTAAACTACAGTTTAAGTAATGAAAAATACTACTCAACAGTTACTGCTAACTCAAACTCGTTTGAAAAGTGCTTCCGATTCAGTAACCTTGCAGAGCTTAAAAATGTTCTTGAACATCAAACAATGCAAAGAACAACACATACTGGCTGGTGCATTAAACCTCGTTGTCACTTTAGTAAATATTAAACCTGTTTGACTGACTATGACCTACCCAATCATAACGTTCCGCACCTCATTAGCAAACATTTGTGCCTCGGTAACTGAACGTATACTGGTAGAGTCAACGGGAAATTTTCCGAAAATCTTTATCTTTGCTCAACTGCACAGCACTTCCACAGTGGAAATGGGTACGAAGAATACGACATCTACACTATAACGGAACGAAAACAATAACTCTGAAGTCGTTAAAGTTTCAAATACATAATTCGAAAACACTTCAAAAGCATGATGAATGTACTAAGCAATTATTTTTAAACGTTCACTTTTGAACACACGCTAAGAAAGCACTTACATAACGCTATAAGAGCGTCACCAGTGAAAACCGTACTAGCTTTAAATGGAGGCTCGGTATAATTATTAGATGACCGTACGCATGTGAGATGGAGGTACAGAAATTAGATACTCCATCCAAATTTACATTGGAGTATGATTCTTTCTTCGAACAGTTTTTGCGACATTTTTGCGAACAGCAGGGCAGAGTTTTCATCATATCACTTTTCTACGTTGATCTCCGGGGGGAGCTTTTGCTTTACGATCGTGGTATTATTTTACAATTAGACTCCTCGATTTTCCCAACAACTACACTGCACAAGATCTAGAGCACGCGGGGTGCATGTTGACAGTTTTTTTAATACGAAGAAGTGACGCGGTTTTAACCTGCTCACTTTTTCGTCTATTATTAAAAAAAAAAAGAAAATCCCACACCTGTCTGAGGAAGTAAAATAAATAACAACAGCATTCATTTCACTTAACGTACTGAAGCAAAAAAGTAGAAATAAAAACATATCTCAAACTCTTCAAAATCATCTAGATAATTAAACTAGCCAAGCGTGCAATGAATCGTCTATTTCTGAAAGAAGCAAAGCACAGAAGATTAGATTGAATGTTAGTTTAAGCCTCCCTAACCACTAAAAAAATCGTTCCGAAAAGAGGTAGGAGGAAGGCCCCATTTAGTATGAAATAAGAGAACGCGGAATCTATGCAGAAGGAGCACAGAAACAGTAAGTTGAGAAAGAAGGTTATAAAACATGATAAAAGTTGAAGAAGAATGGAGTAGGTGCTGAAAAACAGGACAACTGTGAACCGAAAAAAGGTGGTCCTTAACATAACAAAAAAAAAACATTTTATTTCAACAAAAAGGAGGCTTACCTAACTCTCAGCTCGTACCCTAACACATTTTCCCCCTGGGAGTGCTAATTCCCATAGATATAATATTTGTATCCTCCTGAGGGGAGCGAAGCATTGAAATTTTCCAGAGCTCCTGTATAGCGTGTGTCACAAAGGAACAACTCAATAAAACAAAAGAAAATGAAGCAATTAGGCATGCAAGCACCACACGGAGTGCGGCCCGTACAAGGCGCGGCGTGCTACAGTTCCTCAGATCCGTGCAGGGTGAGGGACTTTCACGCGGAAGTTCAATGAAAGATCCTGACCGTTCTGTTGAATTTCTTCTTACCTTGTTGTCTTTATTTACTTCGCGCGGGGGTGTTTAAAAATTAATGAGACGTGCACTCGTGAGCATTTTTCTGTTATTTTATGCCCTTGCGCGGTGCATAAATACGCATTAAGAAGAGTCGGACCCTGTATTTAAGTCAATAGAAATCACTGTTAATAATCTTACAAACGTGATTTACATATAGTTATTGTTGTTTATAATGAAGCATGCTTGTTACCATAAAGTAAAGTGGGCAGAGAAAGGCGACCAGCAACTATAATCATCACTGCCCCTACCAAGGCAAGGTTGTGAAGGCTAATATACAGCGCAGCTGCGCTTGCTTCAAATGCGGACCTCTAACTAAGGCGTGAGGGCACACGGTACCTCTCTATACGGTCATCTGACAGCAGTCTTGGCTTCTGTTGTTACCAGGGAATTTAACAGGATGCGTATTAACACGTTAGTTACAATTTCAGTCGCCGTTTTACACGGAAAGAATTTTCATAATGCTGCCAACCGGCCAGTGGTCACATTCAATTTTCATAAACACTTGATTGAAGCTGAATAAAGAAAAAATTCAGTTAATGTTTGAATTTTCAAAATTACTTACTATAATTGACTGTAAGCTTGAGTTGAATATTGAATTTTAGCTTAACCCATCGCGGTCAACGCGTTTATGTGTTGTCATTGATCTCGGATAGATTTGTACTGATTGTCCTTTGAGTACCTTTTATGTTGCAAGTTCCCCGATCTCGCATGGCTCGTGAACATTATATTGTTAATTTAAGCATCATTTTCCAGTTTCTCACGCTAAATCGCTGTTCGAACCGCCTAGTTTAGGACTGGGACAATTTTTTTAGTATAAACGAACATTAATGAACGCTGGAATTAGAAATGAACATTAGAAAAAGTTTTTGTGCCAAACTTTTTCTGAACTTTTCCTGGCCCAATTCATGTGTCAAACAGTCAATTGCAATGGTTCAAAGTAGTAGTTTATCTGGCGTATCACTTAAGGAACATTTTTGATTTAAATTTTTTCAACTGTTCAAATTTCAAAGGACATGTAGTTTTATGTTCATCCGTATGTGCGCTGCATAGAAAACTAACTGAAATACAGACGTTAAAATTATTCGCAGGCTTCTATCGAAAAAATTCGAATTATTTCTGATGCCAGCTCTATTCTTTAAAATATTCATTTGAGAAAAACTTTTCAAGTATGTGTCAATACAAGGTATACAAGGATCGTCGCTCAGGTCGAGAACTAGGAGACCAATCCCTCGTTTTATGAACCCTCGAAAGTCAGATGTTAAAACTATATATGTACCATTTTAAAGGCGTAAAATTCAACTTTATCAAGTGTTTGAATCTTGTGAAGTATTTCGATCTTCAACAAAAGATTGAACGCAAACAGAAGTGGAGCAACCTCTCATTAACATAAATTTACGACCTACGCATGGACGGCCTAGAACTGAGCCGCCTCAATCTCACCAGCGGTTACGTTACTCCAGCGAACGTTCGGGTTGCGTGGCTGGGGAGAACCGACAACATAAGCGTGGTCTCAATATCAATGAGGCTGTCCTCAAGAATTTCATGCAACAGCCCTGCGAGCCCTGAACGACATATTTTCGTGAAAGTAACGCAATACGGCACCACTTCAAATGAACTTCAACGAGACAGTTAAAAGAAATGGTCAGCTAAACAAGGCTGTAAAAGTGTAATCGAACACAGTTTTGGCTTGCTTATTATGTCTGTTCAGTCCTTCTTAAATCCTGTAAACTGGAGACCTGAACACAACACCATGACTGACAATTTCTGCTGCTTTCAATTACAATTGTATTGCTTATTTGAAATTGATTGAATCTCATTTTGGTAGTAATTTTACACAAAAATAAAAGAATCAAAAAAGAAAGGGCACGAGCTTAAAAAGTTCATTCGCAAACAGCTTCAAAAATAAATTATAGCTCGGACCTGAACGACTAAGCTATTACTGTAAACGAGAAATGCCCAATTCATTTGTTTAAATTTTCATTTCCATTCCGTAAAGTGAAAGGTAAATAGACCTTGATTTCATTTTCCTTAACTGCTCGCCATGCATGAAAACTTAGACCAGATAACAGCCCGGGGTCATTGAAAGCTTCACTGACGACGTGACGCGCGTTGCGACCTCGCACACAACTGCGATCGACGCAGCCTCTGCATCGCACTGTCTGCGACAGCAGACCCGACGACACGTGTTTCTGTGAAACAATCTTTATTTCGCGATTTTAGTCACCGGGCTAAATTTTCCGAAACTGAGCAGAAATTTTACCTCTCTACTTTAAATTACTTAATTTTGTTGAGCATAAACCTATTATTGAAAGAGTTATAAATTAAATAATCTACATAAAAAGAGAATCAGCACCACATTTGCGTAATAAATGAAACACATCGAACGATCGATATTTCAACTAGTTTCGTTTTCATCACGTTAAAAAAGGGAAAACTTCAAATTCGTTAAATTTTTGCGTTAAAAATAGGAAAAATTTAAGCTTTTTAAATTTCATCACTTCAGCCGTTACACCAGCTAGAGTGCATTCGTGCATTCGTTCCGAACGCTGCTGTCTCCTTTTCAAGTCAAACGTGAGCACAGAGCTGACTGCTAAGATTATGCCCAAGGAAAATGACAAACTAAAACTCACGACGGTATAACTCAACAAGTGCAGCTACAATTACAGCTCATGAAACTTAGCAGATAAGACGAGCAAGAAGTTGCAAGCTCACTTGAAGCAGACAATATGAGCAAGTCACGGTGTGCCTCAGAGGGTCGGTGGTGGACGCGAGCTGATATTACGCCATCGGAAGCGCGGAGCTGCGCGAGACAAGGTCGCCAGTGTCGCACAGCCTACGCCTGGCACGCCAATGCCACGGCCAACGTTCCCAGCTGACGCATCTAACGGTCCAGCCACACGCATGCTTTCGAACCCAACTCGCTGCCTCACTCCATGTAGAGCTGCTATCAGCCGACCAGGTAGCGAGGACATATGAAAGTTTGATGGTCAGTTGAGAAACACGTCGGTGTTACACCACTTCATGCGTATTTTACCTCTCCTACTGGGCTTCCGATAACTATTTCTTATTAATACCGATTGCCCAAATAGTGAAAGTTTTATACCATTCCTGCAATTTAAATACTTGGTTCAAAATTTTTAAAATAAAATTGAAACGTGTCTGAAATACTCACACTCCAGAACTACAGAGTTAAAAATCGAACAAGATTGATTACAATGTTTAATGTCATCTTAACATGGTAAAATATCATTACTTTCAAACACCAGTAAATTATCCTTACTTTTCATGCACCAGTAAATTAATTACTTATAAATGCGCTCATTGGCATGTGAAAAATATTTTTTTGCTGAGCTTTGATTGACCCTAAAATAACTTTTACTTAGTTTTATATCAAACATGCTGCGTCATTTTTAACATTGGTGTATTTACAGGCAAGTACTGTATTTACTGTACATCAATCAATATTTCATATCAGAGGGAAAGTCATTCTCGTGAGACTACTTAACTCGACCTTAACCTAGAAAAACTTTCCTTCTCAGCTACTTGAACTCTCAGTTTCGATTATAATTCGTAGTATCGTCCGAGGATGACGTAATGCCCCACTAACCCTGACGGGTGCTCGCTGAACAGTGAGAAAGCTCCGCCCAACTCACTCGCATCAGCCAATCAGCACGCAGCATTACCGGCAAGGTCAAGATCATGTCTCAGACGCGTTGAAAAATTTCTGGGCAAGATAGCGAATGACGTAAGGAGGCAGCTAAGTCCAGTTGGGATATAAAGGACGGACGAGGATAAGAGTTGTCTGTTTGACAAGAAACGTGGTTGAGTTCATAGCTCACGCTGGCAGAAGAGAGAACATTGAGTGGAACCAGTGCTTACCAAGTCATATTTGGAGCGATCCTTCTTATTCGATTGACGGTTGTTCTGTTAGTTTACCTTTGAAGTAACGCGAAAGGGAAGAACAGCGCAACTGAAAAATTCATAGATCGAACCGATTGTGCTTATTCAATTTCAAAGTTCAGTGAAAAGAAAATCGCTCACCAGAATGGCTAACAGTTGGATCCACGCGACTATGATTGCTCTCTGCCTAGCGTTGACAGTCACATCGCAACAAAATTCAGGTAAGGAAGAACGAATGCTACAGAGAGTTTAATCTCTCATTTAACTAATTGGCTCCTAAAAAACACTGGAAAATGTTTCATGAGTAATTGGTTTATCGTTGGCATGACAAACCTATGTTCTACAGCAACATGGAAGTGTAAATGATTCAGAGTGAGTATATTGACGTGACGACAAATTTACTCTGATCACATTTTACATGAAGTCCAATTCATCAATCTAATTTCGAGCTTCGACTGAATGACATAACACTTGTACGAAGCATTAAACTTCTGGCTTGTCGTAGCTATCTACCATCAATATAAGACTCTGATCAGCTTTTCTCATTGGAGTTGAAAGATAACACCGGTGTTATATTTACAACAACATGTATAAAACCAGAGTTTAAATGTCATGTGTTACGAAATACATTACATGTGAGCTGCAGTATATTGGGACCGTGGACCTGAACACGAACGTAACACTCGGCTTGGACCGGTTTCTGCTTGCTGTCTGGGCCCATTTGCGGTCCTTCGTAAATGGAGGCAGATTGTGCTTATCACCTAGCAAAGCTGCTCGAATATAAAGACCCTAATATAAGACCAGCAAGGATTTTTGGATCTGTCACCATTAGTGAACTCATGCCTGTTCCATCCCAACTTGACAGTCGGTCACATACTATGTTACGAAACAATATTTTAAATAGAATTACAGTATATTGTACATTTACTATACTATAATTACACACTCGTATTGGATTTTAAACACTAGTATAACAAACCCTTCTGCTGAGGGTAGGACCACTAATTACTATGAGAAGCAAATTTTTCAAGCATGCTATATGACTCCGCACAAAATGACATTTAATAACCACTGTATATATAACAGTCTTTTAATGAACTCTCGAACATAAGTCAACTACAGGTTTAAAGCAAATCGTCTTCTTTAGTCGTCTGGCAACACAAGTTTAAACTAAACAAAATCAGACTGTTTTGAAAGTAAATAAACCAACATAAGACCATCAGATGCAATAATTTTTTTTTAAATGCAGTATAGTAAATGCATCAACGTTGTTATACATTCATTGAAGCATTTACTTAGTTATGACGCGAAAGCAGAGTTTGCTAACGGACAGTAAGTAAGAATAATTTTCACACTAGAACTAATTCTTTCCCATAAGCTAAATAAGTATTTCAATACAAAAAGTAAATGATCGGATTCCTTGTCTAGCTCTGAAGTCTTAAGAGATGCTGTGACACAAGCCCTGGAAAGCTTAACAAAATGCCGGTTTTCTCTGCATGTTGTCTCTCCAGTAAAATAAAATATCGTCAACAAATTAAATCACATCAGAAGCGGCAGTGGAGCGCTCGTTTTGACTTGTTCGAGTTGCAGGCTTTGCTTTGAATTGTGAAGAATTTCAAGTTCAATTCTATGACCAGTAAGACACTTCTCTAGATTGAATCGTTCATATTCTACTGAAGGATACAATCATGAAAATCGTGAGGCCACAAAAAAAATTTCTTAGTGTTAATTCAGGAAATGAATAAGTTTATCAGTGAAATTCAAGTTCATCGTTAGTACCAGTATTGTAAAACAATAGTTGAACCCGAGAACAATTCCTATACTTATGCATAAAAACTTCACGAGGAACAGTTTGGTAGACTGAGCGTTGTAACCATGAAGAAAAACCATTGAGGAAGATAAAAAGACGCGGAGGCGTTGCTGGTTGGTGTCTGTGATTGCATAAAATTACGCGTGCCATAAATGGGATGCGCTGGGCGCAGTGCGAGGACACCAAGTACCCTGATGTCCCTGCAATCGAGCGGGCAACCGTCTCACTGCGAGTGCTATACGGCTGTCACAGTAAAAATTTGTGTTTGCTCACATTCTCTACCTTAATGCATGCATTCAAACATTCTCGTGCCGCCTTAATTGTTGATGTAAAATGCCAAATATGTGCATGTAACTGAACCCCATACACGCAACTTTCAAGCTCCGAGCACCGTAACGCTACCATAAACTGCTCAGTGGACAGTTATAGAGTGCACCCATTGCCAACGAACGCAACCCCGAGCACGTACCTATAATACCTCAGCTCCTGTATGCATTTCTTGCGGGCCACACTATGACTATGCAGCGCCTCCGACTTTGAATTCGATTCCGCTATCCAATTAATGAAGAGGAAGTGGCCGGTCCTAGCTGTGAAGCATATGTCACTTGAACGTGCTCCATTTGCTGTTACTTTGAATACAAACATTGGAAGCAGGGTGCCTGGCTGGACTTAGGCCATTACAACATTGAGCAACTTGAGAACAAAAAGCCTGTCGTTGCGCCGCTCGCTCAGGCGTGCTGCGATCATGCAAGCGAGACAGCGGCCGTTGTTCCAGCATGGGCACTGAGGATAAAAAAATAATGATATTCGCAGCTGTGCTTGTTAATGTGCAGTCAAGCAAGATCTTGCACATTTCTTAATTGCCTCATTGCACATGCGAAATTCATACTGGGTGAAGTAAATTAACGTGTTTTAATTTTGAGAGAAATAACTTTTAATATCCTTATCTGAAGTGCATCGTAACAGTTTATGTTTAAAAGCACCAGTTAAAAAATGATTGTGATTCTTCACAATTCTTGTTGGGGGTTTTTCTCCTGATCTGTATGATGGTATGTCAATCAATGTCTCTTCGCATCAAAACTTTATCAACAATAATTGGTCCACTTCATGTAAGGACAACAAACTTATTTTGTTAGAATATCATTTTGTAGGGAAATAGGACAACACTCGCGATTGTATGTATGTTAAAATTCAGAGTGAACATAAATTTCATACTTCAAAAATCATTTGCCCAAGCAGAAATATATGTACACAAATTGTCATGATAAGCATAAGAAAATACAATCTCAAACCTATTCACGTTCACAAAGTAGTGAAAATTTAGTTAATTGCGAAGAATTTTACATGAAGATTTCTCTTACAGTAAACATGGTAACATAACTATTAAAGGCTCTTTATAGCTGAAATGAATTTAGACTGTGAAATGGTGAATTTTTTTATGCAAAGCGGATTAGAATCAATCCACTCTCAGAGATCGTCAATGCTTGAGAAATTCTGGCAACTCGAGAATAAGAATGAACTTTCATTTGCACGTAGGAATGGAGGCTTATTAAACAGGATTTTATTCGTCACCGCTCAATCAATGAAACCTTTTGTTGAAGAAAAAATCGTTTTTCAATGAAGTGGGGGCAACCTTCAATGTTTCAACTTTAAGTATAGTTTTCAACAATGAATTTCAACAAGATTACAATAGAATGAAGTAAGTAGCTCTATTTTAGTTGCACTGGTCGTCAATTACGCCACCAATAATAAAACTTCGATACATCTCACCCTAGAGCTGAGTTTATGATGCAACAAATAAATGTTAAACAATTAACCTCTCGAAGTAATAGCGCATATTATTTAAATACCAAATAATTGAATGAATTCAATTCAACAGTTGGCTTTGTTTACAATAACTTCTGGCCACATCAAGTGCAGCAATCAGTGGGCAATAAACATCGCAGCGAGACAATTAAGCCGTCATTTGATATTCTGAGACCTGCAATCGGTGCCAGTAACGCGTTATTTTACTGCATTGCTTTGCATTGTTTAGCCATAAAGTTCTCTGGAAAATGTCTACGATGCATAAATTATCCCTATCGTCTTCTCCATTAGAATTCCCGTAAAAAACGCTTAAGTGAGCAACCTAGACCTGACGGACAGTTACATACTCCCGCACGCCCACCGAGCTAAATATGGCATACGTCATTGAGGCGTACCAGGCTGCAAATTTGCCAGGAGAGCTTGCATGTATATTACCAAGCGTATTTTTGCTTCTGTTCTACCTGAAACTCGTATTCTTCAGTTTGCTCAGTTAGTTTGCTCGCAGAACAAATCTTGACAAAAAATCGATCTAATCGCTGTGAAGCTAGTTGGCTCAAAATAACGTTAAAGCTGCATTCATGGTTTAAAGTGTGAAAACAATAGTAAATAAATATTTTTGACCGACAACATTCAACGCCAGTAAAAAGTCGGTTGTAGAATTTTCAGAGCCATCGGGAAGACTTTGACGACTGCGAACAGTCGTGAATTTTTACATGTTGCATGTCTAGATTCAGTAAATAATTCTCTGCTAGGTCATGCAAAGGTCAATATTGCAACCGATTTGTTGTAAACTGACCAGTTATGGTAGTGTTTTTACGTGCGCTTCCAATAAACACAAGAATGTTTACGCCAATTTTCGAAAGCCATTACTCATTGATCAATGACGCACTCTACAACGTCGTTAAAAAAATTATGCAAATGTCTGACGACGTCATGATAAACGACGAGGTTGCACCTACCTCCGCTCACCATGAGGGTTTACAAATATAGTGTAATGAAAACCCTTCACTACGATGAAAATCTAGTTAGCTGACTTTACAGATTTCATCTTTGTACTACTGGGGTTGTTTTAAGATTACGAGTATTAAATGTCTTTATGCAAGTTGATGGTCTCGTGAAAATGTCTGGTTAAATATTTTTATGATTTGGAAAGCGCGTCTTCCTGCTGACCGATCGTGTCGAGAAACCAGTTTGGTGACCGAACGATCGCCTGTTGTGACCGAGTTGAGATCTGCTTGCCTCCGGTTCGTTAAACTGTTTATCAGCGAGACACAGGGGTTGTAGAAGTGAGTGCGTCTCGTTCTGTTGCAAAATGACAGAGCCTTACGAGCTTGAAAAAAGAAGCATCTTCGCTCGAAGTCATGTACTTTTATGAAATGGCGATAGATTCTTCAAATGCAGGGTGAAAATTCTGTGTTACCAGTCGTAGCGAATAAAGGATGATTTGGAAACGTGAGTTATAAACAAAAATAGGAGTATCTTTGACGTCTAGAAAGAAAAAACAGTGTATTCTTCTGTTAATTTCATGACGCTCAAGCAATTAATAAAATCAAAAGTCACTTCATCAATAGACGCTTGTTTTAACAAAATAAAAAAGAATGAAAGACAAAGAAATAAAGCGTCTTTGAAGTGTTGCCTTCCAAATAACAAACTAATGAACCGACTTGACAGCTTGGTTATCGATCATTCTTCGCCAGGCGACTAAAGAATTTTTATTTGTTCACTCATCAAAAACATGTGTCTATCGAAGTTAAGTAGCGTCCAATTACGTAAATATTTACCCATAATGAATAGTTCATCGTTAACAGATTATTCAATTATTCGTTAGTTTAAGCCTCCCTATCCTCAACAAATGAGATCCAAAGAGAGGAAGGAAGAAGGCACCATTTAGTATGGAGTTAAGGGAACGTGGAATCTATGCAGAAAAGGCACAGAAACAGTAAGTGAGAAAGAAGTTCATGAAACAAGACCAAAGTTGAAGAAGAAAGTAAAAGGTGTTGAAAAAACAGGACAGCAGTGAACCGAAAAAAAGTTGGTCCATAACAAAACAAAAACCTATGTTATTTTAACACAAAGAAAGCCTACCTAACCTTTAGCTCGGGCCCTCACATTACCCCCCTGGGAGCGCTAATTCCCATAGATACAATAGTTGTATCCCCCTGAGGGGTTCATCGTTAACATTTTCTATTAATATATATATATATTTTTAAATAAATGTATTTGTCGTTAATGAATTATTTAAATACTTATGTTAACTTTAATATTTTAATATTACACAAGCAGGAAAGATTTCTCTCTGTGCCTAAACTTTTTAGCGCATTGCTGGTTGATACAAACAAATGTAAACTAATTAATAAAAGCATTATATGAGTTTAAGGATATAATCTCTCCATACATCATGTCGCTCATTGGGAAGAACAACGTCACAAGTCAAAATTGTTTATTTTTCAAAAGTGATTTTAACTTTGCAAAGTGCTTTACGGAATTAGTTGTGATCGAAAAAAGGAATCCCTCCTGTCGGTCAATTTTGAAGGTACAGTTATGACGGTCTTACCAAAATACGTAAAATGAATTGGCGAATTCAACTGTATGGACAAATCAATTTTCCAAAATTTTGAGATATGACGTCGAACTTCCCAATCAGCGATGTGTTCATCTTCGCGAGTCTGTTAACCAGTAGTATAATTTTCATCCGCTTTTCGATTAGGATAGATTTAAGGCAGATGAATATATATATGAAGTAAACTTGTAGAGCTCCATTCCAAGTTTGCTGACGCCACACGCCGAGGATGACACAAGTTGTGCCGTGTCAACGCAGGAGCTGCAGCATACCGCGCGTACGACGACAGCTACACGGAAGTGAGGCGATGCACCTAAATCAATGTGCGAGCACCAGGTAGTTCTTCGTAGCGTCCTAAATGATGCGGCGGTTGCCTGTCTTCTTCGCTCTATGACAGCGTCGTACAAATGTCATTCTCATTTCAATGAAGTCTCGCGCATCGTATACAAAGTAGCTAGAACTGAAGAGGACTGTGCTCTTGGGTTAGGGTGTTTCAAACTAGTGACCAGTTTTGAGCATATTTGAATGAAACGTTTGTATCGACTACTGTTTTTGACAAATTTGATGCCATAATAAGTAAAGTTTTTAATCTTCTGCAAACAATGAGAAGAGTAGAATAAATAAGATCATTTCTTTCAACCTTGCAGAAGAAAAAATGAATTGTATGCCCTTTGCCATATAAAGTTCAAAGCATGAACGGATTCAAATAATTAATACCTGTGGAAGTCCTGCTCGAACGAGTAAAAATTAATATGTAAACAGTGTGGATTCAAGCACGCAACGCACGAGTCTATTCTATATTTATATCACATCTACCGAATACAGATACATCAAATGAAATGCATATTTTATTATGTACAGATAAACACAAGCGGTAGCTAGAACATCAACCAAACCCGTACTGGAACATGCTTGCAGGAGTGTTCGTCCTCCAAACGAAAGTGAAAGCCAACTAGATAGAAAAAACATAGGGAAGTTATCATAGCATGTGTAAAAAGACCTTGCGTAACATGTTCCCATGAATATAGCTGTCTAGTGTGAAGTAAGTTATTGCATCCACGACCAACGAGAAGGGATGCTATCCACGCACATGTGCATGAAGACTGTACTAACATCTAATTTATGTTTGTTAACACGTCTCTCTCTTCGGCCATAAGGAAACGGCGACGCATTTAACAGACAGTCCTCGTGATAGAAAAACAGTGCGTAAAAAAACAACACCTGTTCGTATAAAAATAATTTATACCCATTCTTTATCAAATTCAATTTGAAATTGCGAGCTATCTCTTTTTTTCCATATTCGAACTAACCTATCTATAGGTATATATATCTACATGATTTCTTATAATACGTTAGCATCTACTCTGAACCAACATGAGAAAGCATAAAATCAATTTATAATTCATTTTAAATTTAGAGTCAAACGAATCAGCCGTCACAGCTCTTGAATGACAATTATTTGCAATCACATCTCTTCTCCTAGAGGGAATATATGGCAGACAAGCTGCGGAGTTCTTCAGCTGAGGAATCATGGGCATACATTGTGAAGAATAATAATCATTTGCAATCAAATCTCTCCTCCTTGGGGAATATGGCAGACAAGCTGCGGAGTTCTTCAACTCAGCAATCATGGACATGCACTGCCATGGGCGCACAAGGACCGTACAGTAGCACGAGAATGGCGAACACAAGATGGCCAAGTCCATTGAAGGCCTTGCAGCATAATTCAGGCCTCCGTTAGGACAGCGAGCTAGCCTTGTGTGCCGATTCTTTGGATCGTTTTCCTCTATTGTGACTTCCGTGCGCTACAAAACATTTACGTCGTCTCTTTATTAGTTCCGTACTTCATTATAATTCTATCGTTCAGTGTATCTGATTTAGTTTCTTCTTTCTGTTCCATCCATCCCATCAGTTGTTTCTTCATTTTGGGAAAAGAAAGCATGAAATATTGTAACTTAGAAACAATTCCCTCGCTAGACCCGGGTGAGCAAATGGGATGCCGGTTTAACCATGCAGAGTAGCTTGTCATTGTATCCTGGCATTACTTATAAAACACTTAAAAATTCAATGAACGATGATGCATGTGCCGATTTTATTGATATAAAAATCTTTTCAGATGGGCAAGCTCATAGAGTACGAGTAATTCCAATTTTAATCCTTGTTCAAATTTGCAGTTTTGAACAAGTGTGATATTAATATTCGTACAGGAACTAAATGAGCTTTCCTTTCAACAGTATTAAAAATTATCAAAAGTAGCAACGGTATTATAATTAGTAGCAAGCCACGAAATTTCCCACTCGATGTTTCGTAAAGCTTTGGTTTTTATGCCCACTGTTTATCTAAACTGACGTTCATTGGAACATCTAACTAAACACCTCGTATGATTAATAGCTTGAAGTCAATCAACATTGCAAACACAACGTGAATTGTTTGGCCTCTGCGCCCTCGAGCGTGTTGTACAATAGACTGCAAGTTTGAAGTCCACTAGAAATTGCCATATGAGACCGCATGCCTCCAATTCCCCAGCCCTACGATGACACTCGCCTATTTAAGAGAGGAAGAGTTTGCAGAAGCACCAAGCCTCCGAACTGCACGCCGTGACTGGTGTCAACACGAACAATGACCTAGCGTTTTCGAGTAAGAAATTCTCGCGCCTTTACTCCGAAGGTAAACAAGAGAATGTTAAATCAGGGAAGAAGAAGCATCTCACGGAGCAAATGCGGAATTGCAAAAGTTATAAAACGCACAAAGAAGGATATGACAAGATCAAGCGGTGCAGCATGGGCAAGGCCACCTATTTTGACAGCTTGGCAACGTATAAGTCGCTCTGTTAAACATTATAATCGATAATTTCAAACTGACTCCAGCGTTGCCGTTTTCATTAACGTTGAACAAACCAATTATGCGGCTACTTTGTCCCGAGCTTACTCAGAATTTATTTACTTATTTATTTTAAGATGTGAGACTTACTTCTCTTATTCTTATCTGTCCATTTCCAAAGTGAAAATTTTATGTTACCGCAAGGACAAAATATTATCGAGCAAATTCTAGTCAATTTAAAGAAATTCTCAATTCCAAATTAAAATCAGGTTTCATTTTTAAGGGCAAGTTCCAAAATGACATCTACCACCACACAAAGTAGATATTTACTGCACTGGAAATTAACAAAATTCTAGTCTACGCAAGAGATCAGTAATAACATTAAATGAGAAGTTAAACCGACCATCTGCCGGCGGGTGAAAAATGTGTTCACCCGAATGCCCAGAAAGGCATTCCAGTCCTGTGGTCCGTACTTCCCGCCTAATTATAATGCAAGAGGAGTCCTCGCGAGACGTACTCGCAATACTAAAAAAAAAGATTTAAGTTAGGCGCACACTGCGGCCTCGTTATCCCCTCACCTGCCAGTGGCTCATTTCCTCATCTCTCCAATCGTGCTTCGTGCGCCTCATTCACGTGTGAAGCTACAGTGAAATTCTCCCCACGAGAATTTCACTGTGCACTGTGCGACCATACTGAACGCTCTATCTTATAAGTAGGCTTAATTTACTCTCAGGACTCCGTCGAATCATCAGTCCAAGTTTTGAGCAGCGTCTCACCAAAGTTCTTTCTTTCTTGACGTATTAAACCAAATAAATATATGGAATATAGAGAATGTTATGATGTAAGCAATCAGCAGTAAAATTCTCACCCCGAACTTAATTTTTTCAAGGTAGCGCAACAGCTTATAACGATATTATTCATTTTTGCTACGAAGATCTTGTATCTCGGTGATGTCGATGGTGCCCTTCGGAGGTCACGCTCTCAGAAAGAAACGTAATCGCCGAGTACTTTATACCTCAAATAATGATGATTTTCATCTCTTGAGCCCCAGCTTCCGTCAAGGATTCAAACGGAGTCTACATAATTAATTCTTTATAGTGACCGTACCTAAACTGCTTAGTGGTGCCTTGAGCGACTTGTTTCCTGCTCCAGGACGCGGGTAGCGTGGAGGTCGTGCTGACAGAGGTCATTTCGGATTCCGACCTCCTCACAAACGTGATGCGATACTATCCAAAAATAAACATCGCTCTTAATGGTGCAGAGTATATGTGTTTCAAATTATTCAGGAAATGGAATTGATATCAGCGCAAATGTTAGACGAGATTTTCTTCTGTCACTACAAGGACTCAACAGCAGTAACGGACGACCCAGAAAAAGATCTTCCTGTTCTTGACACGGCCCCCGTTGTGATCACTCATTTGTTATCGAAAGGTTTAAAACTATCACTTCAGCAACTAATGTGTCGCTTAATACAGTAATGCCTCTCACTTCACAGAGCTACTGAGATATGTATTCTTTGAACCAAGAAAATGGGAAAAGAAAAGCATCTTTCGAAAGGCTACTGCTGGGAGGCCTCTGATCCTGTGCGGTTTTCAGCACAGGCTATAGAATGAGTTCATGAAGTTGCACTAAAATGAAAGACATCGAAGAACGGCTGAAAAGTTCGGTTCCAAAAATTATGAACGTTCAGTCAGTTGTAGGTTATAGTTGTGCGATGAAGCTTATCACAATAACAAAGCGACTCAATATATGATAGTGCTAATTAGTTGGACGATGAGGATATTGTGTTCTTTAAAGTTGAAAATCAAGACAGCAATAGCAAGAAGAAGGGCAGTCAACTCTTCATGCCAAAAATCATTACGTTTTTGAATCTGAGCTATTCTTCATAATTTTCCAAGTTTAATCCACTATGCTAAATTTTAATTTAGAACAACTCGCACTTTCCGAAATGTAGCCTTCGTGTCTGCTGAATAAAAGTGAACAAGAGTAGCTGAATTTCGATCTTGACAGATTTTAACACTGTCTATACTGAACAATTGGAAGAATTCATAAAGAGAAAAAAAGTTTTGAAGGCAGGTAATTTTATGAAAACCTTGGAAGGATAACGGCGACATTTACGATGGAACCATGACGCAATCAACCGCCCTCTTACGGTACACCGTCCCTCTTGCCCAACAAAAAACTGTCCTGACGAGTTTGTGTCGACTTTGTGTTTCACTTCTCTACTGTATCTCTACCTTCAATCTATTTCATGAGAACTGCGGGATCTTAGTCGCATGAGATCATTTGTGCCATGAGAGAATTCAATTCGCTTAACATTTAAATAGGGGTTTATTTCAGAGCCAACAACTCTCCGCGCATCATCGAGGGTAATTGATTCTTCTTCCGTTGGATTACGAAGCTCTAAGAAAAAATTTCAAGACCGCCATTACATTTCCCGTTGGCATAGGGAACGCTGAGGATGAAGGAAGTGCATGGTCACTATTGTGAGTGACTCAGCAGGTTACGTGCAAATTTACCACGGGCTTGCTGCACTCATCCTGAGAGCGAGTCCGTCCGCCTCCGAAGGCCGTCCGAGCGTCGAAAGTTGCTCAGTGATGCCTACTTAACGTCGGGGCTCCGTTAGAGTGGAATTGAGCGATGTCAATGGAATACAGTGCGGTAGCGTCCGTGTTATCGCAAGTCATTGAGATGCATTCTCCGCCAGAACCTTTGAGATGAAAGGAAAGCTAAACTCTTCAGCTGAGGTAGTGAGATGAATGGATAAGCTTAGTAAAATTCTGTTGATCTTGATCGGAATATTGTAGATCGCTATATAATTAAGCTGTGTGGATCTAAATAATCCCGAAGTAAGCGTCCAGGTTTTCGTTGTGGCATTCAGAGTCATGATTGTTTTCTATTCCATAAATAACGAGAAAAATTATGAGGTGAAAAACTCGAGACATGAAGGCAATTTTGAAAAATAATGAAAGAACGTGGGAGATGCTGAACTCAAATGTACACTCTTCATCTGCCAAATCAATTTCATCGATCACTGCTTGTTAAAATTCTCTAAATCAACCCGCACTCAGCAGCAGTTTACTATTTTTGCGCCACTTAGTTGAAACTAATGACATGCAGTATAGAAGCGGCTGTTTCCTACAGGCCGAATGCAGTTGTATAAGCTTCGATTTCGTACAAAACATGTACATGAATTGAAATGTAGGACGAAAATAAATTCTACTTGGCCTAAAACAACTTTAAAAACCACTCGCAAGAGAGTAAGCGCATCAACTTGAATCGTAAGTGCAATCCCTATGTGATCGATATACCCATAGAGTTTCAGTGCTTACCATAAAATGTCGCAATCATTTTTGATAAATCTTGCTTTATATCTAATAAAATGTTCCAGTACGCCTAAAAAATATAGCAGTATATTTCACACATGCTACAGTACTTGAATAACCCTGGCAGGTATCAAGATACACTTTAACTCAACCCACAGCGAGACAAACTATACGTCCCGTATATGTGGGTCATATTTTACTCATCCGCTGAAATTAACTTAAAACCGATCCGCGTTACAACCAGGATAGCCAGATTTGCTTTTCTCTTGCCAAAAATTTCAAACTCGACCATAAAAAGTGCGCGTATTTGTGAATTTAATCGAGAAAAGGCTAATTCTGGCTACTCCTGCGCACGCTGTAATTTTACCCAGAATTCGAGCTGTGTGCACTTAACTCGGTAATTACATCACCGCCTCTCGCTCATCATCATTTCAACGGCTAAGAGAATCGCCCAAAATATTTTGCAATTAACGTCTCATCTTCCGCTTGATATCAGGCCTGACACTCGCCCTGCTGTTGCGTGCGCTTAATGGCTTTGTGAAGGGCCCAAGTCTGTGATTTGACAGCATCTCTTCTCGCCGTGAAATGACGAGAGTTGATTCCACAAGAGGACAAGTTAATTCCCTCGAAGTTTGTTAGAAGCTACTGATCAACTTGTGGGACTAACAGCAACATGTACAGTGCTCTGTAATAATTACACAATATAGATCAAATGAATAAATTTGTTCCCAAACACTCGGAGGCTGCATAATACATAAAAAATGCTGCGAAATAGAACCGTTACACTGAAAAATTCATGAATTTTTCAATACGGATATATTTTATGAATGTATTTGCAGGTCCATTCAGGAAGAACTGATGAAATCTATGTAAGTATTTACGGGTTATTGCGATTTCTAATGAACACAAATGTATTTTCCGTAGCGCACATTTGGCACGAAACAGAGCAGTCCGAACCTACTTGAACTTGAAATGATATATTCACCAAAACTGAGCGAGAAAGACGATTATGGGTATCGCGCAGTGTGTTTCCACAAGGCACCTAGCTTTTGTTGAAGGCTTTTTCCATCTCAATTGAACTCCCTCGATAGTTCGCAAATAGAAGTGCGTGCTACCCCAGGAACCAAGTTCACCACGCAAGTAGTGAAATAATTCATGTTCTGACAGCCATGACATTACCGCGTGCGCTAACAGCGCCCATTTCTCCTTCAACTCCCATTTTTTACTTGCCTTCCCGTGCGTTGCGCAAGCCCTGACTCGACCGTGCGGCCGTCTGACAACATTGAAACGGACAAAAAAATTCCTTCGATTTATCAATGGCGGTAATTGGCTTAGACTGAAGTGTCGTGGGCACTAGCACGAATCGACGTTGAAGATTAAAAGAACGAGGAAATGTTGACTTTTCCGTAAATTTGAGAGGCACACTACTTGTGGTACATGGTCATGATGAGGTAGCGACTTCCAAAGAAACGCGAGGTTGAAGCCTTGGTAAACCTGCTCGTATATTTCCTGTGAAATGTTCATATAACGGGACATGCATTCTGTCGGAGTTGAAACACTGAGGTTGTCGAGTTCTAATCGTTCGTGTTTTTTTTGTTTTTTAAAGATGACTCTGTGAGTTGATAAGTGCATTAGATACTTTTGCACACGATTTTTGCCTTAGCAGTCATCAATTAAATATAATTGATGACTGCTAGACCAGTCGCACATGAGCCAGATGTCGATGTCAATAGACACTGCCTCACATTGCCTGCTCAGCGATGAATCATGCACTGCCGTGCATGAGAAGAAAAAACACGTGTGAGAGAAACGAAGCGTGACGCCTCGGGTACCTTTGAGAATGGATCAGAGATTCTTATTAGGAGCAACAAGACAGAAAACCACAAAGGCGTGACTGTGAACAGCTCAGGAACGTATGCTGCGCAACAGACTAGGGAACAACACAGCGACCGCGGTAACCGGTCCTGCGTTCTGTGCTTGAAGTGCTTCCCATATCAGGGGCACGGCGCACTGTGTTTCTAAGCTGTATGGTAATAATCGCAAATTTACAATTAATCATCCTCAAGATATTTTTTGGTAAGTTTTCAACACTTGTTCGGTTAAAGGGTTTGATATCGTCGGATATTTCATTGCTCGATTGATTTATGCATTTTTTTAAAAATATGCTTTCTAACATGCGTATTATGAACGAAGTAGAGCTACGGAACGTAACTGAGGGGCTTAGCCAAGTCGTCACATCAAACTGTGCTGAGATGCGCGCCCAAATTGCACACTCGTATTCACGCGATGACATGACCACTTTTTCGCGCTAATAAGTTTTGCTGCTTAACATCAATACATGTGTGGGACTAATTTTTCAATATACTTCCTAGTACAAATGTGAGAAAATAGACATAATTTATCATGGGACTCAGTGCGGCTTTGAACCCTCGGTTAAACTTGAATTCGATTTAGACCACCTCAATTCTTTCTTCTAGTTGTTTTCGGCCCCGCGTTCCACATTAGTAAAAAATCATGTGTGTGTTGTAGAGGATTTTTACATTAGATTACTTACCTTATATTTTGTGTCAGAGCTTAGAGACAGATCGAAGATTGGAGAAGTGAAGAGTGTCACAAAAGAATCTCATCCAAGGGCACCCATACAATTTATTTATATAGATTCAAGAAAGTGCTGCGCGCCGCTCGTTTTTTAGTTTTTATTGTGGGATCGGGCCTCTTAATTTGTTTCTTATTGGCGCGAAATTTTGTCAAGAGCAGCTCGCACTGCAGACGCAGGGGCGCACCGAAATAGAAAACATCGGCGAGTCCACTTCACGCAGTGATTTCAAGTGCTTTACAAAAATAAATTTAAAAATCGTTACATCCCTTGTTTAATCGACAAATTTAAATATTACACATGTCTAATAACTTCATGCACTTGAAAAACAAGGACACTGTAAACTGACTTTTATTCACTCCCAATAAAAATTTTTATTAATATATTACAAATAGTAAGCGTTCAGTACTCACCCCGATTGCTCCACTGCCTCCAGTTGGTCCGCCATGATCACGCGCTCCTCACGCAGTCGTCTGCTGAGAATTAACAGGAACGTTAGCTCATTATGGCAAGTGTATACCGTAGTGCTTTTATACTGGCGTTAGATTGATCATACTCTGTATTTTTAGAACTGATGACTGAGCTGGTCTAAGAAACGTTTACGACTTTTTCGTTTGTTTTAAATAATATAACTAATTTTTTGTATCAGCACTTTCTTCGCTTTTAAACATTTCTAGTGAATCTGCGATTTAAGCAAAGTGAACATCTGTTATTTCACATTTTTAGTGAATCTGCGATATAAGAAGCGAACATCTGTTAATACATGGCAACAATGCGCTGGAGTTTGCTAGGCAGGCAGTGAATGGCAAATGAGCATCACACATACGGCAGCCGCTCCTCGAAGTAGCGGGTAAACTTTTCGTTAAATAAAAACTGGAGAGACCTTCACGCCGACAGGGCGCGGCCGTCCTCGCTTCACATGAAAGGTCTGTGGCTTAAAAAAGCGACACGAACTAAAAATTTAAAATTCTTCTTCAAAATGTGCAAGGGGCAAAACGTTTCATGTTATGAATTATATTTTTGCTGTTGAATTTGATCTAGTTCGGTTATAATCGGTAATTCGCTAAAACGAATTATAAGCAAAAAACTAGTCGAAACCGCATTAATTTTCTTTCAATGAATAAGACACAACCGGTTACTTTTCGCTCAGTAGAGAAAAGTTTATCAATAAAATACGTACCTTATCGTAAAGCGATTATGAAGCAGCCGAACCTTGTTCACCACGATCACCAAAGAAGTTAGACTTTCAAGTGACGCATTTCATGCGTCCCGAAGCTAACACTTTAATGCAAATATCTATTTTTAGTAAGTGTCACTAGCAACCAAAATTTCGACTAATGAAAGACGCTTGATGAAACATGAATCTTGAAGAAATGTTCATAATTTTTGAAAAAAAAACACTTCAAAATTAAAGCAACGTGCCAATTCTACGATTTTCGAAGGGCACAAAAATTAATTTCAACAAAATAGATATTCTCCTTACAATCACCGTTCAATTGGCATCCTGCAATCCCAGTAATCTAATTTGTATCGTAATTTTAACAAGCGAGAGATACACATCGCAATCGTTTTTTATCGCTGGCAGTTCTATGCTAAAAGCCTTACGTATACACTGTATTCATTCTCATTTATGTACAGTCATTCGATGGGAACTTGGAGTAAACTTTTTGGACTTGGAGAGTTCATGATTAAATCGTTTATCTAATAATACAGAGTTTAGGAATGATAAATATTTTGGTTTTAATACTTAATTCAAACGTAATAAGCATTAACCAAATTTAGGCCAATTCTAGTTTTCCTGGAAATGATGCAGATGATACAACCTTCTTTCAATTTTTATTACCTAAAATATAACATATAACTGGTATAGTTTAATTCCAGTATTATTCTGGACAACATTCCCATCAACGGCACCCTGGTTGTAGTCCAGCATAAGGAGGCCTACGGGGCAAGGTCGCGTCCTAGAAACAAGTAAGAGGAACAGGTTTCCTTTTCAACATACCTCGCGTCACCTACACACCGATGTGGCGCCAGTGGAGATCTCACGGAATTCCAGCTAGCGGACTCTTCAATAAATGTTTGGGTTACTCCCTATTTAGTGATAGGACGTTGTGTAGACAGCCATGTAAAATTGTTGTACTTCTGGTTTCAGCAAATCAACTTTTAGACCACTGTGCAATCTGATTTTGCAAAATATAGAAACATTTTTGCTCGCTGCTTTCTAAAGAAACAAATAAATGGCCAAGTTATGAAAAAGATTCAGAGCGCTCGTACGAAACCTATCCTTTGAACTGTGAGTTCACATGTTTTAGATTCGTAATTCAATTAAATTTTTACTGAGATTTTCCGCTATTTTTATGCCACTATGTGTACTCCAGCAATGCATGAAAATAAGTTATTAACACTTGACTAAAAGAGAAGCAGAGCTTACCATCAGCCCCGGGTTTCTTTTCAAGATCTGTCTGACAGCACCATTTAACTAAGCCTTGCGTTGATAATTTATTTTTTAAGTAGTTCGAGAGCACATTGTGGTACAAAAACTTATGCAAAACTTAGCATAGAATTAATAAACTCTAAAGCTCAAATAAGCTTAACTTCATCTAAACCAATGAGCAGACAATAGTTCGCAAAAGCACTTTGCAATGTAATGAGAGAAGAAAGGCTGATAATTTCATATTGATGGCGTAGTAGACATTAAGTAATCAATTGAAGTGCAAGGTTGCACCTTAACACGTTGCCTGCTTGGCGATTCATCTGTGGTCACCGAGGGGATTTCCAAAACACGAGTGACCCACTGGGAGTCACAAAGTGAATTTTACTTGTACTTGACGACAGTCAAAGAAAAACCCGTTCAAATTAATCCTTTGTACCTGATAACGTCAGAAATATAAATTGAGTTAAATTTGAATTTGATACTTCAGTTTAACTCTACACAGTTGACGAGTTAAACTACACAAATCGTTAATAAGTTTCGCAAGCGATTCTAACTCCCAATACATTCCATTTCCGGTAATTCTGCCCCGCATTCCATGAGCATTTGACACTGGAATACCCAGCCATGTTTACTCGTACAGAGATAGAACACTGGCCACGGAGGGGCGAGCAGTTCGTGGGGCTGGATGCAGTGCAAGCCAACTATCAGCAAGCAAGTCAGGTGCCCTACACTGCTTGTCGCAGATACTTTTTCTACCCAGAAGCTGACTCTTAACCTTGAAATGATGTTTTTAAGAATACGGTTCATGTATTTATATTCTCGAGAGGAGTTTTGCGAGAATTATTAGAACTTACAAAGTACCGATCATCGAAATAAAAAGGTAAAGTTTCCTTCAAGTTCTAAATAAATTTTCATTTAATTAACTATTATCATCAAAATTCTAGTTTGCAGCTTGCGTTCACAACCAAATCATTTCGATGTTCCTGACATAAAATACCGTGTTCTGTTAGACGTCAACTCAAAGCAACAGATATTCGCGTTTGCTATCTACTTCTAATGTTTCAAATTCAGTCTCTTTTTCCCAGCGCCAGGAACCTCTTTTAATTTGATACAAACAGCAACTTCACTAGTGTTGTAATCAAATCCGCGTCAGCGTTTAGAACACACTTTCCCTTCGTACGTGATATTAAATCCATGTAATCCTCAGAAAAACAACTGAGCAGAATCCGCAATTTGTACTTCTAATCAAATCAAAAGAAATGATTCAGCAGATATTACACAAAACTAATACTAATGCAAAGAAACCCTGCTTAGAGTGCCCATTCTCAGCATCAATTTCTTAGTTTCAACAGCACTTCCAGATGCTAGAATAATTTTTCGTCAATACCGAGATAAGAAAGTTCCTCATAACTTCCCGATCAGCCAGAAAAGGTTTCAATTACTGTAAATAATTGATGCTTTGTTGTGGGCAGCGTGTCGTGATGCCCGAATAGTTGCTAGTGTTATAAAGAATTTTTTTTTATTTCCAATAAAGTTCAAACATGAAATGTTGGACATTTGTTTGTAAAATGCAATTAC
Organism: Platorchestia sp. MABIK; assembly: GCA_014220935.1. Taxonomy (NCBI): domain Eukaryota; kingdom Metazoa; phylum Arthropoda; class Malacostraca; order Amphipoda; family Talitridae; genus Platorchestia; species Platorchestia sp. MABIK. The sequence continues at coordinate 114,852 of JACJUY010001454.1, read as the reverse complement.
TGTAAATAACTCATGCTGTGTTGTGGGCAGCGTGTCGTGATGCCCGAATAGTTGCTGGTGTTCCAAAAATTTTTTTTTATTTTCAATTTAGTTCAAACATGAAATGTAGGACATTTGTTTGTAAAATGCAATTACTGTAAATGACTCATGCTGTGTTGTGGGCAGTATGCCGTGATGAGCGCATCGAGTGCATGCGGTGGGCGCACGAGGGCCAGTGCTACCACAACGCCGGCTACATGTTCGTGCACTGCGCCAGGACCTGCGGACAGTGCGACGTTACAGGTGGGGTGCTAGGTTACGTTACGCCAGACTACGTCCGGTTAAGCCAGTCTACGTCAAGTTATTTCAGGTTATGCCAGACTACGTGCGTCAGGTGACGCCAGACTACGTCAGATCATGCCAGATCACGTCAGGTTATTTCAGGTTATACCAGACTACGTTAGGTTATGTCAGGGTACGCCAGACCACGTCAGGTTACGCCAGACGACGTCAGGTTACGCCAGACGACGTCAGGTTACGCCAGATTACGTTAGATTATGCCAGATTACGTTAGGTCACGCCATGAGTTTCAAAAAGCAAACTTCGTAATCTTCGTTATTTCAGATTTTCACTACTTTGAAATTTTTATAACTATTGTTTTATATGTCAAATCATTGTGAACTGAATTCTGTACAGAAATTCCAGCTGCCCAAACAGTGGTGGTGTGGTATTTGCTATGGTGCTAAAATAATGATTAACTAGCAAGTCACACTTAACGCTTTGACTGCGACGTGCGCCACCGATGGTACACGGAGGTTATTTTCATAATGCTGTTTGCCGACAATTAGTCGCAAACTCAATTTTCATAAGTATTCAATCAAAGCTAAATGAAGACACGATCCAGTTCATGCTTGGTATTTTCCAAATAGCTTACTACAATTGACTTTAAATTTAAATTGAATACTAAACATCAGTTTTACCTGCCGCAGTCAAAGTGTTAGTTACCTGCTGCTAGACGGCGCCTCGATCCGCTGAGCTGATGCGGGAGCTAACTTGAGAAATTTTGTGCTACACAGACCACAGATGCCAGAACAAGAACAGAATGTGCGTCGGCTGGGCGAAGGCAGGCGAGTGCAAGAGAAACAAGCCTTACATGGAGAAGACTTGCGCCCGAGCTTGTGCTTTCTGCACCCCTGCAAATGGTAACTAATCCTAATAGACCAAATTATGCACTACTTTGCTCAAAATTCAGCCTTTGTTAAGTTGGGTTTCGGATTCGTTTACGAAAGGAGCGCCGATCATAAAACAAAGGTGATAAAAATGTCGCCTTTTAATAAGTAACGAAAGTGTATGTTTCTGTCTCATAAATTTTCACCATGGACGTTAATGGATGTGTGCTCCTATAGCGTGACCGCCATATATCGCCTGCCCAGGTGCAGTTTGAGAAGTACAAACTGAGTGTTCATCGCTAAATTAAATGTTTGGAAGTAAGTAATATCCATTAGTAACCTAACCTCACGCTATAACACTAGCAAGAGGTAAATCTCATACTATAGTGTGGTTGACCTAACGCTATAGCAGCACCAATGGATGATCAGAAAGAGCGTGGAAATCGTTTAGTTTTATAGGAAGGATAGTATCAGACGTATATGCTGAAGATGTACGGTGATCAAAACCGTTATACTCTCCAGAAATTAATCGCTCTCTTTCGTTACAGACCACACCGTGCCTCATGTCCACTCCAACGTAGTCGCCAAGTTTTGGAGCAACTGGAGCAAGGGAGCCGCACAAGCAAACTTAGTTTAATGTCCTAGATTTAGAAACATTGTTCAGTCTTTCTTTTTCATTGATCGAGATTTTGAGCTCGACTTCATACCATTCTTCATTCATCTTCAGAGTTTATAAAATGTCATCACTCGACAAATATATTATCATGCATAAGGCATAGAAAGTGAAACGTTGAGAATTTTCCAAAGACATTCGACTACACTCATTTTTTGACATCTTGAGACGCGTACCACTTTTATTCGTCATTCTGAACGTGCTAAAAAACAAAACATTATATCACGAATTCTCATCAAATTTAAGCACTCCCCATGAGTTTGCAGCATTATTTTGAGCTACACCTCAAAAGCTTCTAAAAAATTTAACTCACATGAAATTCTAAAAATTTCTTCGTCACATGGAATGTGTCTCATCCTCATCCAGTCAAGAAAATTTCATTCGCAAACAAAATAGCCATCGAAACCTTTCATTTTTGTGTCATATGAGCATTATTTAATCTGGGCATAAATAATTATGTAAGGATACTCAAGTAGGATACTTGTTGGTAGTTAGTGTAAGCTTGAAGACTTGTTAGTAAGCGTAATTGAATCAGAAACGTGGAAAGACGCACCAAAATGCGCTCCACAGGTACTCTAGACTAGAGGATACAATTAACTACAAAATTCATGTAAAACAGTCATTGTAAATTCAATTTGATGCGCGTTCACATCTCCATGGTGCATCAAATGCGTTTTATTGATAGGGTTCTTTTCTTTTAAATTGTTTCATTCATGTTAGAGATGTCTCGCTACCAATTAAACGTAGAACTAAAGCTCCAGCTTTTTTGAGGTTTTTGTACGATTTTAGCACCTTGAGTCGAAGGAATTAAATGCCATTTCTAAAATACTATCAGCTGACTCTTCACGAGGCAACCACAAATAACCTGAAACTGAGGAGTTCAGGTACTAAACAATGGCATTTGTTTTTATATCGGATTTCAGTTTGCACTTTCATTGGTTGTGGGTTATTCTCAATTAATGGAGATATAATTTATAACGTTTGCGCAGAAGGGAATTTTTTACCCTTTTTTTAGCAAAAGAAGTTCAAGAATTATTGTATGATTTCAGAAAACTTTCATCCTCAATGTGTTCCGTGCTCAACAGGCAAGAATCCAAAATACGCTATTGAGAAATCATTCTACTCCATTTCCGCATTCATTACTCAGTGTGAAATTTCAACACAGAAATTAATTCTTAACACAAGAATGTCCTCTAAAAACATAATTGCAAGTTCGTCTGTTTTCTCGCGAAAACAGCCCTAGAGCTGTTGGTAGCTAAATTCTCAGTGTGTTTCAGTTGACGGTCAAGCAGACTTAATGTGACATGCCTTTGTAAGATACACCACTTTAAAGACTCAGATTCAAATTTAAAGCACGGCGGTAGAGTTTAAAACTAAAAACACTCAGCTAAACGATTTTTTCGTTGACGCGTTGATGCGATGGCTAGGAGATGACACTGAACAGGTGTTTGTTTCGCTGAGTGAGTTGTCCGAGTCATTTATTCTCAAAGTTTTTGACAAATTAAAAACCTAGACTGATGATTGCCTTACGTCGGCCTTACGCATCTGTACCAAAAACGAACACCCTATACAAGTGTATTAATACCAAATAAAGTACAATAACTTTACGTCAGTCGTAATTATGTTCTTTAACTAAGCACTTATTTCTTAGATACTTTAATTTACGTGTAACTTGAACTTCACTGTAACTTCAAGTTTAGCGAGGATTTCTCTCTAATTTGTGTTTTATGATGTACATTAGCATAAAATTGCATCACTTTACGTAACGCTGCGGATCTTTAAATAATTCAAATGCAATGCAACGAATCACCCAGTAGCATAATTTAGCTGCCGCCAGAGCAACATCAGGATCCATGATACACAACTGGATAAGAAGACCGGTGGTTGGTCAGAGTCACAAAAGCGTTATGCATGCTGGATGAAGACACTGCCACCAAAAAACGTTTAATGCACCAAGATCAAAGCTTTCAAAATTGTTTGCTAAATCCTCATCTGCGGGTAATAAATCTGACACTAACGTTCAACTGTCAAATTGAATTTTGTCAAATAAATGAAGGCCCACACGAACTCAACGAACTCCCCAAATTCAAATGCCAACTTTCAAGAAAAAAATTCAGCTTTCAAGACCGAGTGGAATTTCTGAAAAGTTTTCAACTAACGAAATTCGGCCCTCAAGTTGCAAACCTTACAATTACCCGTGAAACTTACTCATGACAAACTATGGTGTTTTCAAGAATTTGGGAAATTTTCTACGGACTACTAGACCATTAATTTGACATGTATTAAATAATTGCACGCATTATTCAGATGGTGAATATCCCAAATGGGATTTAGTGTAAGTACGCAATCAAAATGCTAGCTGAAGATGACTGATCTTCATTGAAGTAAATTCTATCTAGGCTTACGTGGTTATTGAATAAGTGGCGCAACACTGGGAAAGCAAGGCTAAAGCACAAAAAAAAGTCATTTTACGTATATTGAAGACTTCAGAGACGTAAAGTCAAATAGAAAAGATGAATTTAATTACTTGCTTTCATTTACAATTTAATAAATTTTTATTCATTTATAGAAAACAACATTAATTTAAATATATTTACCAACTTCTATACACAGCGGCACATTGGCGTCTGCGACTTCAGTGCCGCGTGTTGCGCCACTTATCAATAACAAAAATTACGAAAACACTTCATTTATCTCAGGCTCAGCAGAGGCATTAGTAACACAGCAGCAGCCACACTAACCGCATTTGAGAGCAGCCATTGAGTGCGCGTAAGCTAAGCATTTCTCGAGAAAATCAGATCGCCTGAACTATATCATCCGAAGGCAGGTCGAGCATCCTCAAGGATGCGCAAGACAGTACGCTACATCACTGCAACACTGTAGTACTTCAAATTTCGTGTTTTTCAGAAGCATTTTAAAGTATCTAAGTTATATATCTAAGATTTAGATTAAAAATATTCCCAGCGCCATCTCTCGGCCAAAAATGCACTTAGACTTTCGACTTTACTGCCAAAAGACGCAGAATTAATTCAGCATTCTTATAAACATTGTAACTCTATACTTGAAATTTTCGAGTTATGACAGTCTTGCAATGATGCGGTGAGTAGACCGATGGATGATCGCCACGTGCTTGTTATCGCTTCGTAGGCTTGTGTTTGTCTTGCATCAAGACACATTTACTCGCGTGGAATTGCCATGCCATAACAGAGGCTTTATGTTACGACACAATAAATGATGAAATATGAGCCTTCGTTTTGTCTACTCCACACTTCGAACCGACCTCCAAATGATAATTACCGCTTCAAAAAAAAAAATTGACTGAAGGTAATGCACCAAGCATTGCTTGCACGTTGAAAACTTACCGAAAAAGGCACAACACACATAATCGTCTTGATGAGATTCATGTGAATTAACATAATTCGGAAAACTAAATGTAAGTAATAAACATGAAATCCGAAATGGAATATTTCATTCCAGTGAGATCATTCATACCACGTACGTTGTTGAGTGTTTAAATGCTTTATAATGCCAGATTGCAATGACGATTACCTCTGGTCGAGTATGTACTAACATATACACGTGAATTGGATGTTGTGGTATGCTTTATGTCAGATTGCAATGACGATAACCTCTGGTCGAGTAAGTCCTCACGTATACACCTGAATTGGATGTTGAATCGCGGCTAACTTGCTTTTCCCAAAAAAGAACGAACACCGGGCTAGGACGCACTGGACTCAAGACACGGAAGCCAAAGTTCCTGCTACCCCATCACAATCAACAGATATCCGCAACTCCATCAAGATTTCACAATGTAAATGAATCGAAAACGATCATAATTTGATTTCACTCATACATGAAAGTTAACAATTTTTCTAAATTAGTCCATATTTATTTTATTGTGATTAAGTCGCGGTAAAATACGTCACTGCAACTTGATTTTCCCGTATTTTGTCCCATTGTCATATAAAGGTGCTGTGAATGCCCTCCGCCGCCGGCTCCAGCTTGACAAAAATATCATTCTTCGCTATTTCACTCTTATATTAATATGGACTCGAATGAGGTGTAAAGTTATCATAAACGAGCGGCTTTTCAAGCGCGTGAGGCTCTCAAAATCCAGCTGTTTATTACTTTCTGGCATTAGGAATGAAAGTATTCAGCGACTTGAAGATCTGCAATGCAGATCAGCATACCCATTCCTACTCTCCCGACCACCCAACCATTGAGAAGCCTGACAATATTGTACGTCAGATTTAAATGCAAATAGTCTACCAAAGTGAGAGAGATTGCCCCTTCTTATATTGCACATCATTCGAGAACGCGTTGGTAACGGTCCATTAAAAACTTTTTGGTGGGACTAGCATTCTCTCAAAGCTGAAGAACCGTACAGTTTGTCAAAAGTTTTCTTAGATTTAGTAAGTGGAAGAGTAAGACAATAGTAACCAAGTATAAAATTTATTCTGCAACATTAATAATGAACTTACATCGAGGAAACTAATAGTAGTGTGACCTTAATAATCGACACGCTGAATTTAAATGTACTCGTATCGTAACTAGACAAAACTTTTCGCAGCATTTTTAGAAGAATTTATAGCACTAATAATAGCCATTGATAACACTAGTCAACAATATCAAGAGCTGCCACATTTTCAACTGAAAAAGTACCCATACAGAATATTTCATAACGAACTTCAGTTCTATTACCTTTTGAGAAGTACCTCAAATACGGTGGACTTGGATGCACACTCCACTTGCCACAGGCACAGCGGGAACACCAGAGACACCACACAGAACAACCTGAGTGTGCTCCGCTTGTCACACGCAGGAACATCACGAACACAAACTGAGCACCGACATGCGTCGTCCCAGAGCAAAACACAACTGTCAGGACTTGGTCCATAACCCTTCTCCTTAGACGAAGAGGCACAGCAGTGAACTTTGTTGATGTACTTCGAAGAAGAACTACCACTCACCACTAAACACTTGGTTAATTATGAGAAATTTTTCCAACGATAATTATAGTAATGAAATGTACAAGAAATAATTATTTCCAAATTTTTCCTCTATGCGAACACAGTTAATGAGATGTTTCGCTTATGTTCTCAAGCTTGTCAGTGAACTGCATAAAACTGCGCAAGCTATGTTTTGTAGAGCATGTGAGTGCGTCGAGTCCGATTAGATTCCGGTCATGTTATTCAGCAAGGACAACTCTTAAGACAAGAGCCATCGCAGGCCTTATTCTACTTAATGGTTCACTGTGCTACGAACGGTATAATATACTTAATCTAAACGGAACTTACTGGTTGATGTTAACAAAACTCCAGTCAATCTGCACTTGGCTGGAAGTTAACATGCAACGTATTTTAATATTAATTTATTAGTAAAGAACGTCAAAGACTAGGAGTTATTCAATGCGCCAGAGAAGCATCAATACATTCTGTATCAGTGGTAGTCAAAGGGCGCAGCACCTGGAAAACAGATGTACACGGTCGACTCTACGATTATCAATTAAACGCACTAATGCTATCACAGCCTCTTATTTTAAATAAGAATTAAAGACTTCAACACTCCCAAAACCATGAGAGGCAAGACTTCTTAATAGTACAATAACATCAATAGGTACACCTAGGCACTGTACTGAGGTTGTGGCCGAATAAGAAACACTAAATGTTCATGTCACTTCACATACACAGTTCCCAGTCCCACACCTTGTCAGTTATGGGTCAACATGTTACACATCACAGGTTAAATTAAATTCAACATTCAACCAAAATCAATTTTAGCGTTCAATATTGAAAATGACAAACATTAACTGGAACGTGCCTGCATTTGGTTTAGATAAGATTTCTATGAAAATAGAGTTTATAACCACCGGTGGGTCCGCAGTATCACAAAAATCTCTTTAGTGAACAAAGGTGCGTCACGCAGCAGTTAACGCGTTAAACTGCCTTCTTTTCAACTTCACACAGCCTGCCCACGCTGATGTACTCGGTGACGCACGACGAGACAAGTTCCCTGGCCCCTTTTTCTTGGCAGAGAATGTAACGTTCGAGGCTAAATCTGAATCTAGACAGGAACAGAAATTTAATGGTTCCCTTATACACACCCTGCACACACGTACCTCTAGCCACACCCTGTCCTACTACACAAGTCACTCACAATTTCTGCCATGTGCCTTTACGGGATGATTCTTAATCAAAATACACCCCATACCTAGCGAATTTTTCACACCTTTTCTCTTCATATGTGCTGCAGAAGTTCTCTTGACTCTGAATTAGAGTTGACCTAATACAATTTTTACACCCTGGGAACACTACTTTCCACAGATAAAATAGTTGTACCTCTCTGAGGGGATGATGGGACAGAAACGAAGTAACTTCACTATTTCGATGCATCAGTCCATAAAAGTTGAGAAAGCCTAATATAGAAATTCATCTTTAATCTCGCTAGAGAAAAATGAACCGTACATCATAATCTCACAATGACAGCAGTCATATCAGAGGTAGGGGTGAAAACTGAAAGGATTGCGAATCATAATCTCACAATGACAGCAGTCATATCAGAGGTAGGGGTGAAAACTGAAAGGATTGCGAATCATAATCTCACAGTGACAGCAGCTATATCAGAGGTAGGGGTGAAAACTGAAAGGATTGCGAATCACAATCTCACAATGACAGCAGCAATATCAGAGGTGGGGGTGAAAACTGAAAGGATTGCGAATCATAATCTCACAGTGACAGCAGCTATATCAGAGGTAGAGGTAAAAACTGAAAGGACTGTGAAGTCCACCAAGTGCAATACTAGGAAACACCACACGGGACAGCACGGAGGTTTTCACATCTAAAGAAACAGCTTCACCTAAATGCGTTTCGCATTGATCGGATGACATAAAAAATATCCTTGAAACTGCAGACTTGGTATTTAGTAAAACATCCCTGCAATTGTTAACGCCAAATTCTAATCTTTTCAGTTTTGTACAAAGCAAATGGAAAAAATGTGAAGTTCTTACCTTAGTTCCGTTTTAACAGTTTTCACTGTACGCAAGGAATCATGAAAATAATTTACAAAACCACAACTGGACCCCGAATGAAAGTCGCAACATGATAACTGTACTCTAAAAACATTGGTTAAGAGTTACCTCCTTCCAGAGACATTTACAGTACAGGCATTCACATATTGCTCAGAATGACATGAGTGAGAAGCACTACACTGTACAGACAGTGCTCAAGTTCTGGCCCTCACAGATGACGAATCACGAAACATGACTGAATTCCACCAACGAACACAGTTTAGTCCTGAATTATAATAATACTCGTATATGCATCAATTCCCGCTTGATGACCGGTCACAGCTCTGTCACCGCATGGAGTTTACATGAAATCCTTCCAAAATTGAGGCACACTCCAATCTAAATTCACAAAGACCACGCCCAGAACCCGAACTGGCACACAGTTGTTCATAATATTATTAAATCCCACAGAAAGAGCTTCAGCTCCTCACACAAATTAGCAGTCGAGTTAGATCAAACGTTTGAAGACTAGCGTTACCTTCAGGTTCTACCATGAAGAGCAGATGAAAGCGGCGACTAACATCACTTCCAGAGAACTATAACGTCTCGGTCCAAAGAAATTTTTTGGTCGAGCTCGCGATGCGACAGCCCAAACCTGCTGCAGAGCAGATCATAGGAGGCCGTGCCGTCGCAGTATCGCCGCAGGGACATCGACAAGCTGTTCAGCAAGTCGCCCTTGCGATCTGCTCACAACAGATGATTAGAAACCCATGCAGCGTAAAACTCTAAACAAATTCAAATATTGCATATCACATGGATTTTTATACAGAAGTGTCCACCTATGATTGGAATACAACCAGATATTGCGTTTGTGTTCATTTTCTGAAGATGTTGAGACATGACTCAAAACTTTCTCACAACACTACCATACCACTCATCAGGCAATACCACTAAAGATCAGCAATTCCATGTCACTTCGTAATACTCACCAAGATCCACGTAAAATATATAAATTGTTCAGAACTAACCTTTCCTGCCCCTGGAAGCGTGTGGCTAGAATGTGGGGTGCTTCTATATCCTATTCCTTCAGATAAGCGCTAAAATTATAAGTTTTCAAGGGCCAACCTTTCCTGTTCCTGTAAATGTGTGGCTGGAATGTGGGGTACTTCTGTATCCTCCTCCTAACAATGCGCATAAAAAAGGTAGAAGTTGTTCATAGCTAACCTTTCCTGTTCCTGGAAGCGTGTGGCTGGAATACGGGGTATTTCTGTATCCTCCTGAGGATGCCGTGCATGAGGCCGAAGTTGATGAGGCGCCTCATGTCGATGTTGGGGGGCAGGAGCCTGGCGGGGGCGGGGAGGGTGGGGGCGCTGGGAGACGTGCCGAGCAGCAGCTCACTGAAGCACAGCTGCTTCACAGTCACGCTGCGGTTGAACCTGTCACACACGCAACATATCACTCGACGCTCAAATAATATAATCACAACGCCCCAACCCCACTGAAATAATATCACAGGGAAACAGCTACACAGCTGCGTGTAGCAACACTTGAATCCCCAAAAGGAAACATTTAAGATTGAGCATCCAAAACAGGTGCTTCTCTCAGTAAACAAGTTCTAGGAAAACACATCAATGTCAGGAGAAATTATGTGAATCTAAGTTACGTACTAACTTTGTTAATCTAGATTAAAATTGTACAACTTTAAAGGATTAGCTACATCTTGACAAGTCTAGCCGATGATTTCACCTCGCAAATTCATTTAGCCTATATAAACAGACAAACCTTTTAAACCAATTTGCACGACAGTCTCGCCGGTAACAGCAAAATACTCGTATATTAAGGGGAAATGTTACTAACAGGCAAGATCAAGGCATAACAATTAACTCCACGAGTTCACAGGCATTGCTGATTCCATCAAGAGCACCTAGTAACTCTTCTTGGAAGTCTTCAGTCAATAGACACGCTGACTAAAACAGACACAACCAATGGTCACTGAAAGAAAAACTCAGAAGTCCAAGTTCCTCATCGCAGAAGTGGGTAGTCCTCTAGATACCTCGAGTGATAATTCCATCTATATAAAACTACACTACAAGCATTGTACCTTTAGGCCTCATCAGTAAATATACCGCCCAAAACTAGCGATTAACTTTAATGGTAAATACGTCATCTCAGAGCATGGTTATGTTGCTTGACTGACATGAAGTGTCAGGGAATTGCCACGTGAAAATCCATCCAAGCGTCACAGGTTTCCCTGGACTATGGAAATGAATGAACCCCGGAAATTCGTTACAACATTTACAGAACTGGCTCTTCAGTCCACAACATCATATCTCAAGTAAAGAATCGACTAAACTTACATCGAGTTTTTGAAACCGTGAGAAGTTAAAGATAATATTTTTGCATGAAATGCACACCATCTCAACCATACGACGACGTTGAATACCATGCGTCCGAAAAATTAAAAATTGAAATAGACTAACGTTTCTACAAATATGAATCATTTAGCGTCGATGTCACGTAGTTAGCAGTGAGAGAAAGCACCACAAGAACCAACATCGAGTAAATGCAGAAGACTTGATTGATGTGGATCAACACGTAAAGTGGCCACTTACTTGGAGTAGAGGCGGAAAATTTCATCAAAAGAAGGCGGGTCTCTAGCAACGTCAGCGATGACATACTCGATACACTTTTGCTGCAGCACGGCGCTCCAGTAGAAGTTCTCCATTTCTGCAAGAGACAAGAACACTGACAGGATCGACTATGGTATTGCCTCAACGCTCACATCGAGATACACTAATTTACAATCGTGAGAAGGTAAAGTAGATCAAACATCTATTTAAAGAGAGTAGTGGTACAAAACGCGTTACTCTGGGCGCAATGACAGCACGGAGTACTTTGCTATCTGTTCACAAATAGGGCAAGAAAGTTTCAAAATACATAAAGTAACTCAAGAATGGATATGAGTGTGACCGAGGCATTGTACATTTAGCCACTGTACTTAGAGCACCAGCGGCAGAAGTAGTTAGACAGCTGTGGCAGCTAAGGTGGGACTGATGGAGTCAGTTGGGCGAGAAGGATCGTTTCGTTCAGTGAGGCAGTCAAAGAGCATTGGAGAGCAGAGCTCAGTTTTGGTACCGCGCAGGTAGCAAACTAGTGCGTGGCTTAGTGCTGCTAAACGTTCTGCTCGTACGCCGTGAATCTATTAACACGCGCGGTTGCCTCGTGTTTTTGTAGCCTCAGTATCCGTGATTTTCCAGTAACCCCATGTTGTTGGAGTGTGTCAACCATTTTTAGTGCATATTTTATCCGTTTACCTCTATTAAAAACTTTTTAAACTGTCTTTAATAAACGGGAGTTTTTAAATACGTTTTAGCCTGCGATTTCACCACGTTTTTAATAAATTATCAAGCTACCTGAACTGTTTTAAATGTAGGCCCCACTCCAAATTGCAGTGGAGCGCATAACTTCCGTGGAAAAGGAAACGTTGAGGTCTTTGCAGGAGTTTATTGAATCGAATCGCCTGTCGGCAATACAAATGTGGCGAGATAGCCTGATGTAGCAGTTCGTAAACAAGAAAAGTTTACCGGTCACAGATTTTGGGTGACCGAGTTAGAAGAGTTCCGGCCACATGAGGAACTTAAAAACGAAGAAAATTCCAAAATTATAAATCATGTTTAATAGGAAAACGTTTCAGAGTCTAGCTCTATCATCAGTTCAAAAAGAACAAATCATTATGTCTGAAATATACCGTTTACGTTTTCCCCCTGCACAAAGATGATACGAATCAACTCGGCCTAGAAAGGCAACAGCGCGGCGTTAATGTCGATAATGGATAACTTAGTGAGAGAGCCTAGTTTGATCACGTCTTCAGTCAGAACTTCAACATTTAAATACATGAAACATGAAAATTAAAGTGTTTTCCTACCAAAAACCTTTAGTGTCGACAGACATCTTCATTGCGACGGCGAACCATATCAGCATGAGACACTCCTGAGCTACAAAAGTTGTGATATAAGACCATGAGATGTGCACCATGTCACAAACTTCAGCCACAACCAGCAAGTGGGCTATGAAGGAGAAGCGGGGAGGCAGCTCTCTATAGCAACCCCCACGTTAAACTGCCTGGGATCCTACCAGTGAAGTCAACAAAAATTAGGCAAAAGTGTTTTTCTAACATGACATCCTAACAAATTTAAATATGAATATATTAGTATTAACGTATACATGCCAACCAAATGAGAAAAATGAAGAAAATTTACATCTACCAATGCAAGACAACATGATGAATACTGACGAAGAAATTTCAGGAGCTTATGGCAAACATTCACAAATTATTTGAACATCATATGCAGAAAGGTGTAGTGACTTTTGACATTTCAAGATTAGTTCAATCCGGCACATCAGAAGAACAGAAATATTTTAAATGGACAGATGGCAGGAAATGAATTGAAATCTGTGAGGGTGGCAGCGCTGAAGGGGCCGTGCGTCGGTGACAACTGGAATATGAGTTGGGCGGGCTCAGCCGCTTAAAGCTGCGCCCGTCTAACTCGCCTGTCGATTGGCTCAGGTGAACAGCGAGACTCTACGTCAGTGTCTTTCCCCTCACGGGAGCGTGAACGTAAATTGGGCACGCTTACTTTATATGTCATAGAGCTACGCAACACTGAAAAACTTCAAATTTTTCTGCATAAGAGAAGACATAGAGGAGCTGTGAACTCTAAAAGTTCCCTCACTGTTGGTGTGAATGTAGATGTTGCTGTACTGGAAGATGGGCAGCAGCTTCACGATCTCGTAGTAGGCCAGGTTCTGCACGCACTTCTGTGATCGACACACGCCAAAATATCAGCACCACATTGAGCAACAAGAAACTCGGTTAATGACAACGTAGGTGAAAGGCTATTTAGTTGTCGTTTTGATAATTCTGCCTAAGCTTATTATGCAATGATGACTTCGTACTTTATAGTCATAGCATTAGTAGCAGTAACTAAGACCAGCTAGCTCCTCATCAGCTCGTACTATATCGCATTAAATGTTACAAAATAAAAGTGTCAACCGTCCCATCTCACAACAATAAGTAGTGTAGTACATAGATTTCTTCAGGGTAACTAATAATATTACAACAGACCTGTCAGCAGCTGACACAAATTAGTTTCAATGAACATTCTCAAAAATGGTCTTATCTGTTCATTCTGATTATTTCGCTACTTATAAGTTTCTAACGCTGAAGACGCCACATTGGCCCCTCATCAGTGCCTTGGAGGTTTTTCATTCCATGCTAAAGGTCTTGGCTACATCAAGAAGGCCTTTGTCAGTTCCTAACCAGAGTTTTGATACTCGAATGAATCAAATAGAGTACTATAATGTCTACTGGATAGTGATAAACCATGGCGTTAAACGGAAAAGAAAAATTTATGATTTCAGAAAACAACTACAGAAAACACTTCATTTAGCAACTCTTGAACCCTATAAACTATGATTCAACCCTACGTCTGTATATTAATGTCAGCCTTCCGCTACACTTGATTATAGTTCAAGACACGTCCAAGATCGGTAATTTTTTCAAAGCCACGTATTTAAGCAGATTCTGAATTCGACGGGGCACTACCATGATCTGCCAGGCCACAATGCGACTAAGGTGCAGAAAATCGCAATTATCACGCTACCTTTCTCAAGGCACCTTACCTTGGCGAGGTCCAACTCCACGTTGGCCTGGGAAGCAATCTTCGCAACGTGATCCACGCCGTCTATGAAGGGCAGAATCTGCAAAACCCATCCCGTTTATTTATGAGGTCCGCAGACCTCACACACACACGACCCATTTAGTTTGTTTATGAGATCCGCATTTCAATATCAGCGAAATAATTTTCAAGCTTTAGCTTGGGGTAATGAGATTTTAAATTGGTGCAAAAATGACTCACTACTTACCATATTCAAAACTGCCCAATGCTTCGTCTAACAAAACAGGATACTATGCAAAGCACCAATACTTCAGTTAAAAGTTATACCTTCAGCACTGTAAGATTATCAATAGAACATTGACTTTATTATGCATGAAAAAAGAAGGAAAAAGACATTTTATTACACAGCTATTGTTTTTAAACCATCACTCAGTCACCAACTTGTATTCCCCATTCGTTCCAGTAATACAGTAAGCTGGTCAAAATTTGGTAAGTGGCATCCCGCACTTCAAATTTCACTAAACCCACGCATTCAAGAATTCAGTCAGATCATCCAAGCACTTCAACTACGTTTGTCTTGATAGCCCTCTCATCCCGCACTGCACATTCGCCTAATATGATCCTCTTGAACACAATGTCCCTTTATATTATTTCACCAAAGAAACAGCACTCGATTTGTTAACTGAATTGCAACGTTTCTGAAAAATCTTCAAGAAAAGCGGACTTGCAATGATTTCTCGTAAAATCGGGACACAAAGTAGAGCTCCTACCACTACACAGATTTTATGAGGGGAAATCATTGTAGCAACTGCATGAAAAATCTCTTGAAATATTTCTTTAGCTCGAGTTTTGAACATACGAGATAACTTACAATAGGAAACACTCAAGTATAGTCCATCAATAAAGACATTGATCAACGAAATGCTTTACAATTTTGAGTCTTGCAATATCTGTTATCAATTTAAAGGTGCCTACAGACATAGCAATTGTTTCATGAAAACTAACTTGAAATAAGCATCATGGAAGTTCAACTCTGCGTAAATGGTGCACCGAGAACATTTCTGTGTAACATTTCTACACAGCTCCTCAAGATTTTTACACATGAGCAGATATTTGGGTGGGTGGATTCAGTGAGTTTTCAATTTCCGCGCGAGCGGGAGCTTGGTCAATCAACACAAAGAGGCTACGGTAGAGGAAACAAGGTAGAGTCATTTCTATGGGAGGAAAATACACCTCCTCTTGTTCAGCTGGCCAATAGAACGGCTTTATTTCAAACAAACTTTATGACGTCACCATAGTGAAAAAAAGCAAGAAAAGACTGGTTTGACTCTACCTTGCTTCTCCTACCGTGAAAGAGGCCGAGCTGTCGTGGAGCAGATGAGACATGCAGCCGTCAGCACCTGCTGGGTGGTGAGGTCGAGTGTGGGCATCTCCTCCAGTATGTCGGGCTTGACAATGACAGGCACCTGCTCCTCCCCCACTGCTACAGGCGCCCCACATGCGTCCACCACCTGCGTACGGCTACAGTTGCTCAATTCTTGAAGAAACTCAAATAAAAGGTTTCTCAGAGACAACGATAAGGAACCCCATATAACAATAGTTTGTTGCATAGCATGCCTGTGCAGTCTCATTACTATCCCGTAAACTGGATACATAAAGAGAACATTGTCACAGCGCTCTCTCCATCAATGGGTTTAACCGAAGTGGCTCTCTTGCACAAATAAACGGATAACATTGCACTAAACTGAAGTGTTCCAAAATGTGCGTAGCGAGTGCTGCTGGCTGGGCAAAAGAGTTAACAGCATTCACAGTTTATGTCCAAGTTATAACTAATTTACTCAGTAAACAATCTCATGTTTCACAAAATACAGAACACTCACCATAAGCATATACTTCAAAAATGAGCTCAAAAAACCAATTGTACACAATAGAGGCACCTAAAATTTGAAAAAATATCCTAGTGAGAACACAACAAATGTATTTTAGCCAGCCCCTTTTAAAGCAAGGCTTACGTCCTTTGGTCACAGTTTTGATACTTCTAAGACAAAGACGTATTTAAGCAAAGCCCTCGCAAGAAGAGGCTTACGTCCATCAGTCACAGCTTCATTACAATGACAAAGATAAAAGTTTAAAATATCGGGCTGAATTAAATTTAACCAGTTACTAATGTACGTGATTGTGGAGCAAGAACCCAACATCTGCACACACTACCGGTGACTACCCCATGCCAGATATACAGGAGCACAATTGTCAGTAGTGCTACTAACAAGAGCCCTCTATTACTGGTTACATAGAAATTTCTAAGCATAGATAACAAGTAATCAGGTCTTATGAACCTCAAAATTCCATGAATCCTTGAGTCAATTACCAAGGGCATTCAATAAAAATTTAAAGAGACAGAATATCCCTTTCAAATCACCAGAGAATCAGCTGAATAAACCATTTCAAATCCCCAGAGAATCAACTGAATAAACCATTTCAAATCCCTAGAGAATCAGCTGGAGAAACCATTTCAAATCCCCAGAGAATCAGCTGGAGAAACCACTTCAAATCCCCAGAGAATCAACTGAATAAACTATTTCAAATCACCAGAGAATCAACTGGAGAAA
Organism: Platorchestia sp. MABIK; assembly: GCA_014220935.1. NCBI lineage: Eukaryota > Metazoa > Arthropoda > Malacostraca > Amphipoda > Talitridae > Platorchestia > Platorchestia sp. MABIK. The sequence goes on along the minus strand of JACJUY010001454.1, from coordinate 97,738 downwards.
CCATTTCAAATCCCTAGAGAATCAACTGGAGAAACCACTCCAAATCCCCAGAGAATCAACTGGAGAAACCACTTCAAATCCCCAGAGGATCAACTGAATAAACTATTTCAAATCACTATAGAATCAACTAAATAAATCATTTCAAATCCTCAGAGAATCAACTGAATAAACCATTTCAAATCCCCAGAGAATCAACTGAATAAACTATTTCAAATCACTATAGAATCAACAAAATAAACCATTTCAAATCCCCAGAAAATCAGCTGGAGAAACCATTTCAAATCACCAGAGAATCAACTGAATAAACCATTTCAAATCCCCAAAGAACCAACCGAACAAAGAAGAAGCATGTCAGTCTCACCTTGAGATACAACACAGCAATTTCTTCAGGCTGTTCAATATCGCGGTCCATGGCGCAGCCTCTGCCCCCACAGCTCTCTCCTGACGCAGGTCCCCCCGCCTTGCTTGCCCCGCCCCTGCCGCCCCTCGCACCGCCACCACCACCACGCCAGTCCTGCATGTGGTGGCCTCCTGGTCCTGAGTCCCTTCTCCTGCGGTCCACCGAGCTGCTGCTGCCGCCGCCGCCGGGACAGCTGCTGCTGCTGCTCACACAGTCGCAGCAATGGAAAATGTATTGCATCCTTGCTACACCAAAAAGAAAACATTCAAACATAAAGCAGAAATTTGCACAATTGAGAGGGGATTTCAAGTAAAAGATTAGATCAGATGTAAGTTTAAGCCTCCCTGACTGCTAAAAAAAAAAAGGGTTCTGAAGAGAGGAAGGAGCAAGGCACCATTTAGGACCGAGAAAAGGGAATGCAGAATCTATGTAGAAGGGGCAAAGAAATAGTAAGTTGAGAAATAAATTTGAGAAACAAGATAAAAGATGAACAAGGTAGGTAGTAGGTGCATGAAGGTAGTACGTGCTGAAAAACAGGGTAGCAGTGAACCGAAAAAAGTGGTCCTTAACATAACTGAGAAATATCAGCAAAAAGAAGGCCCACCTAACTCTCAATTCAGGCCCTCACACATTTTCCACCTAGGAGTGCTAATTGCCATAGATACAATAGCTGTTTCCCCCCGAGCATGGCAGGTGCTGCTGGCTGGGCTAAAGAGTTCAAAGTATTCACATTTTATGTACAAAAGATACAATTTTGCAAAATATTATTGAATATCAGTGAAGAAAATCATCCACAAATCCCAAAGCTTCTCAATCAAAAACACCAAACCTTGAAAAAGAAAATCAGTATGCATAATTGGGCAGGGATGTCAAGTAAAAATAGCATCAACTCTAGAAAAGAAAAGTATCAACAGTTTCCATGGCTTTTGAATCAGTTAAAAACTGTTAAACTATTTGCAATAAAAGTCAACTTGAAAAAGTCAATCTTACACCCACTAGAGAAATCCACTTGATTTGATACTTAATCCTATGTTTAATTTTCATTCAATTGTATTTATAGCAAATTTAAACCAACCTTTAGCCAAAGCAAACTTGAAAGATGCAACACTATTATTCAAAAAGACTAACAAGTTAAAGGGTAATCATTTGTTAAAGGTAATTATTGTTTGCAAGTTTCAACAACCACACACCTACTGAACAGCAGATATCCCATTTTGTAAATAAGGAATTTTGTGACACACAATTCTTAATTTATGCTCAGCAATTGAGTGAATAAAAAACTAATACCACAGATCTGGCTGGCATGAGGAGATTTAAAGGACTGGAAAAATTCTCATAGCTTACAAATGCTAGCCTTAGAGCTTTTGTCGGAGCTTTGCTATGGAGAAAAGCCTGGTATAGGGCACAACAAATGCTAAGGGGCTGTTGCAGAGATTCATTTTACTCACAAGCTGAGTCTTCTTTCAGTGGTGTTCTCTGCAGGAGCAGTCTCCTGCCTAGCACACGCAGCAGAGGCCTCAGCTGCAGCAACGTGGAGTGGGTGCAGCAAGTTCAGCTTCAGAATACAGCGGCCTGAAAATCCACAACGTTACATCTATGCCCTCACTTTTTTGTGACTAATTTCCACATGAATACTTGAGCAGCAACTGCCCATAGCATTTGACATAGCCAACTAGGTATCAAAGCTGAATACAGCTTACATGAATAGAATAGACAATTCACACTTGCTATTTTGCTTTTATCGTACCTGATTTTCCATAACTATAATTAACTTGTTCATGCTCTAAGCTCTGGTCAAAGAATATCTTGACCATATATAAAGTGTGCAAGACAAGTTCAAGAACTGTGGCAAAAAAATTATATTATTAACTGATACAATCTTTACAAAGCACAGAAGTGCATAGAATTATTTCATAAAATAACCATGAGGAAGTCCTAGGTCAAGAAATACCACAAAATTGTTAGAGTTAGTGGCACAAACACGCACAAGCAAAATAATGTCTAATCATTGACACAGCAGCATACTAAAATAACAGTATCAGCTCTGTAAGAATGTAAACATGGCATTTTTGCAACCTAAGAAATAAAATACGTGATAAAGTACATGTAACATAATATTAAAAACAAATAAGAAGCACCAAGAAAATTTTTACTCACCATATGCATTCAAGTCATAATAAAGTTGCTCGAGCATCAATGGCAATTGCTTCCTACTTTCTTCGTGGGAAAGAAAACTGTTCTCCATTTCTAGACTATGAAGATATTCTGACAACTTGTGCACCAGAGGCTCATACGGTGAAGTTCGGGCATCGGGCTTGAAAACAAGGCACAAATTGAAAAGAAGAGCATTTCGCTCATACTTAGCATTTTCAATTTTATTGGGATACCCTTTAATTTTGATGCCCAAGCTATTAACTGTTACTACATTTCCTAGAACCTCAGGCTTTGGAATAATAAAATTAGAAAATTTGTCAAAAAGGTCATCAGAGATACAGGACTCGGGGTAGCGGAATTCAATTCGAGGGCCAATGGTTGGGTGAAATTGGGCAAAAAACAGGCCTTCTATGGGTCCTGGAGTCTGCAAATTATTCATCACTGGGTAGACATGTAACCAGTTCCAAATCTGAAAAAAAAATTATAATTACTATTTCTTTTATGACATAGGTTTTAATACTTGAAGTTTATTATAAACAAATATTCTTCCAAAAATAGATTATAACCAAAACATCTTATAAAAACTATATACTTAGATTATTTCTAACTTTTAATATTAGTAACCTTTACAATCAAGCGCATGATTCTTATCGGTCAATATTGAGTTTAAGCCTTTCACGAAAATTTAAAAATCCGTTCCAAAGAATCCCTAAAGGAACACATTTAAAAACGTTTTACATGAATGACATTCTGCTCGCTGATGCGTTATTTTTGAGATATAACAATAATTACTTTCAGATAGGAATAACATTATATGGTCGGTTGCTTAGATGCCGCATTGTTGGGTGACGCCCACTTCTTGGCGAAATACTAACAGCCTCAGTTTGGATAAGTTAAGGCAAGCTATTTTAGGTTGATTTATGTTATTTTAGGCTAGTTTATTTAACTAACCTAACCCATCATTATATTAATTTTGTAATACAGCATATTTACGTGTCCGTTCCTTCACTTTCATATACGACGTCCCTTTCAAATTTTTAAATTTGTTTCTTTAGTGATTCCTTGGAACGGAATTTTCTATTTTTGTGAAAGGCCTAAAATCAATATTAACCTTCTTTTCCAGTAAAACAGTTAATAGGCAGTAACAAACATAGATAGCACAATTATGCCAAACAGCAGAGCAGAACAACAAGTCAAATTTGAAAATGCTGCTCACTGACCAACAGTTTAGAAAAGGCTAATTGTAGGATCTACTAAAGTGTGCTTGTTATGCAATACTTGCTGCCAAGAAGGAGGGCAATCTTGACACTGCTGCAGGCTATTTTAGACCCAAATTTTGGCCCACTGTTATTTATATGATGCAATCACATTCATCCTGAATTTTGCATCTGCTTTTTAGAGTGCCACTAGCTTTCATGACTCTCAATAACCCTTTGAAAAATATATTTGAATCTAATCTAATCTTTAGTTTAGCCCAAATTTGGCCCACTGTGACGCTATATTTCATACATGACACTTGTTTTTTGATGATCAAAACAGCTTAAAAAATCAAAATGTCAGCTTTCATATAATCAAATTTACAAATAAAACTCTATTTGCAACATTAAGCTCTCAAAATGTTTTTACAAATAACAATATGATGCAATAATAAATAATTAGTTGAGCTAGTATACATTTCACACTTTCATAGAGAGAAGAATTTTATAACAAAGTTTTATCCCAATGAAAAAGCATACTGAGAGTACAAAAATTGGAACTCAAATCTCACTAGTATTTGTCACTAGTTTGCAATGTCCTAGTAAAACCATATCTGATAACATAACACCATGAAATTATAATTCTTCACTTTTTTCTTTTTTCAGCCTATTGTACCCTATTGCTTTTTTAATCATAAATATGTTAAAAAAATGAATACATATTTTCAAATCCCCCAATACCGCAGCAAGCGCACCGTTTCTCTGTTGAGTCCTTAAAATTGCTGGACTTCTGAAACTGAAGTGCATGGGAACTAACAGCTATTTTTTTTAGAATTTCATTAGCCTATAATCTCATTTGCCTATAATTATTATCTCATAGCCACAGACAAAGAACAAGATCAAATTCGAAATGTTTATAGATTTTGTAAAGTTCATATCGAAGAGGTTACGTCCGTCGGGCGTGCGGATAACCCAAGACACCCAAGTTCCACTTACAAGTTGCAATCACGGGAGTGCCAATTTTGATCTACCTACTGACCGTGCCATGCTACTAACCAATCAACATACGGCTTGGATGTCAAATTTATAAAAGCATCATTGACTCATTTTGCATAATATCATTTCATCAAAGTCAGTAGAGTCAAATCAAAGATAATAGAGTCAAATCCGACTAGCAATAAAGTCCACAGATGGTGGAAAAGTCGACAATAGTGGTAGCTAGAAAAGCCTCATTTTTTCGTCACATAGATGCAATTAATTTGTTCGTTTTTTACGTGATCTGAAGGAATTTTTTGAGGTTCAATCTAAATGTAAATTGAAACATGTTTATTTAGAAATGTGTCTAAAGATAACCGGAAAATTAATCGGACAAAATTACGAGAGAACGTCACGAGCTATAAGACACTGTATCAAATTATTGAAACCAAACACCGTCATGATCATAAATGCAAGGACTCTTAGAGAAAATCCTCCAGTATTTTACAGAAACTGTCCCAGATCAGTCAAAGAACCATTTTTTCGAAAAGGATCTCACGTACGTAAGTTTCCCTTGTCAACCAGAGTAAACTTTTCAGATTACAGTGATTATTGATGCAATTCGCGAAGGTGACTGCCAGACCAATGCCGAAAATTTTGTTTATCAAACATGTCCGGTGAAAGGAAGTGCGCCTATCTTGATGAATACGATTTCCCCCGACAGGAGAATAACGGTGAGGAAGGAGTCATTTCAGTCAGAGATTAATTCAGGCTCAAGGCAATGCAGTACTACGGCAGCTGAAGCTCAGCGACTGTGTGTTGCAGAGTCTCCTGAATCAAAAAAACCTTGAGGTGACGTTTGTCAGTGTGTAAATTTTGGCAAAGCCTTGTTTGAGTTACCTACCTATCGTGTTGAGTGAACTCGACGTGGGGACTACTCTGGCTTCGTTGCTGGTCAGGATCTCGAACGAGAGCGTTGGTTGCGGAGTGGGTAGTGGAGATAGTCTGCAGCACACATCCAGTTGTAGGCGTACTAGATGTCAAGTCCAGAGTGCGGAGAACGTTGATCTAAGTCATGTGCTCCAGTCAAATGAGATGGCACGAAGGGAGCGCTCGGTGAGAATTCATTGATGGAGGAGCGTTTAGCTGCAATCGTGCTAGTAAAGAGTGCTAGATGAGAAAACACTTGCTTTGCTTCACAGATCTATGGCCAGTGAATCGCAGTCACAGAGCGACGAGCTTTCGTACCTTCTCTAGGCCTGTACCGAATACTTCTGGGTCAGAACTGCGAGATCGTGAGCGGTGAGAGAGTTCTTTCTGGCTATTGTCCTTTCGGGCTATAGAGTTCTTTCTGGTTATGTGCTCGTCGTAGCAGAGTGGTTAAGAACGCACCCTTCCGTGAAAGTGTCGTGGGTTCGGATATCGGCGCTGGGCTGCGATTTTCCCCGTTAGGTACAAAGGAAAACTCAAGCACAGTACCCCTCTCTACCTAGGTGTCTGAAATGGGTAAAGGCTTGACCGGGGGTAACCGTCATGGCGTGGTGTTAGTTATAAGGCAGTTGAAAAACTAATGTACAAGGTGATATGTATCAGGCGTGATTGATAAGAATAAAGCATCCTTTATACCAGGAAGAGAGAGCGCACACTTTGCTATTTTGAGTTGAGCGAGCCGTTGGCGTAGAGTTGACTCTGACTATGAAAAGAGAAGAGAGAGCTTCGCCCTGTTCAATTTATAATATTATTAAAATCATTTGCATATTATGAATAGATACTGTTATTATTTATTTCATGACTTACATTAACGAATAGCGTACGTCTGGCGGAATTAAAAATGACTCAATGAGACGGAACTTGAGCTGTAATTTTTGACGGCTCATGTTTTAATTTCTGTCCATGTTATAATTGGCTAATCAGCTAATTTTGAATATTTACCTCTTTTCAAGAATATGAATAGTCTATGCTGATGAAATACCCTTTTCCTCACACCCAGAATACTGTCTTTTGTGTCAAATTTCGCAATTCATTTGTATAATTCGAAAACTTTTTGTCACCTTTCCATGCGGCTATGAGTATCCTTTATTCCTTCGAGTCTCTTTGTGCATCTCTATTACATACATCCTTTAGCCGATAGTGTTCGCCCCTCAGTCATCCTGTATCGGTAATGACATCAAAAGTTACTGGATGCAGTAAAAAGGCAGAGGTGGAGAAGACAGAAAACAACGGGTCGTCAATCATAGGGGTAGAGGGGAGATATACGATACACTACAATCGGTCTCTCCAGGGAAGCTTTGTTGAACACGGGAAGAAAATTAGTGTATTAGAAAAAAAGAACCATGTGTAAAGATTGAATAGCAGAGTGAACTGAATGTTTTACTCAGGTTTTCATCGGAACTGTTTTTCTCCAATGCCTGTCGGGCTTCTGAAGCAGGCTTCATTGGGTGATTAATTGTACATCATAAAATTATGGTAAAAACTGAGTCGCAGTTGTGAGCTTAATTATGAGAAACTTTCAGCATTTTGCTCATAACCAAACCAATAGATGTCTGCTCTACTTTCATGAAAAGATACTCGAATGATCATTAAAGCTATCAAGCTGCTTTTAATCAGTGAAATAATTATTCCTCCAAATGATCACGCACGCCTTTTTGCAATAGCATCGTTGACTATTCGTGGTACTCACCAGTGACCAGAAATGGGATGAAACCGTGAATATGTGACTTAAAGCATTGCACCGCAAAATGCAATGCACGGGTTTGCAGTCCGCAATGAAGAAGAAGGCATTGATTTTGAAAAACTCCGCCCTCGTCCCTGTGTGGCCCACCCATTGCGCTCTAGAACCGCCTACCTTCACCGGGCCGAAGATGACCGGATTATAGCCACGAGTTTCTATCTTGGCCTAAGCGTAGCTTAGTTTCGAAAATCCAAAACTTAACTTCTTCCTAATGGTGAGTTCAGGGCCTTTTGAACGAATGAAACCAGATGAACTTAGAAAGTTGGCTTGAGCAAACCAACCAAGTTGAGCATTTGGAAATTTGAATTATTTGCAAAGCTGGTAAAATTTTGTGACATGAGTACATAAACTTTGTCTTTGCTTCTTATTCAATTTTTTTTAGTATTATCAAAATTAATTCAATTACTGTCAATCAGAGTTTCTTCTAACACTATGAGAACGTAACTCCTTTCAATAGCTCCCTTCAAAACCGACTTCATGGAAGAAACGAAGCCATATGCTATTGCAAACTTATAATGATTAATTGGTTAATTTTAAGCAAAATTGTAGCGTCATAAAATTAAAAATTAATTAGGAATGAAATTACGTTGAATCGTTCAAAACTTACTTTCTGAAAAATAGATTAGCAAATGAGGCTTCCTTCCTTCCACCGAAAATGAAATAAAGGTTTCGTTGACATTTATTTTTATTAACTAGTCCACCTTCAAACTAGCCCTTCAGTTGATGAACTGTGTCACTTTCAATGAAGAAATTAATAGTAAACAAACATCAGGAAAAACGTCAGTCTATATGTAGTCTCACACAGTGCTTTTTTTGTCGAGACGAACTCGGATTCACTATGCAACAATATAAATCATATATACATGCTCAATCGAATAAAATATACTTTGAGAAACGGAAAATAGACGTGTAAAAAGCACATTTTAAGAAGTCGTTTTGAACAATAAATTGCTTTATCAGCACGAAAGAGTGACTCAATGATTTTGCATTACCATAACGGGAGAAAAATATGTGGTCATATTCTCCGAAAATTAAAAATATTCTGAAAAGGGGAAAAAAATAAAATATGGTCCGTTTATGTGTCATGAAGTTATTAATTCACTTCCTAATCTCTGCAACTTATCAAAATTCGTAAAAAAAACTTCAAAACACAAAACCTCACGGGTAAAATTCCTAGATTCTTCCCTATTATAAGATGGAGCAATTTATCGAGAAGACAAGAATACACATTCTTTGAACGCCTCCATTTCTTGCGAGTGCGGAGCAATAACATTCCTGTTCTATAGAGCACAACTCTGAGCCGCGACACTTCCCCTCGTCGGGTCTACGAAGTGTTTCCTTTATCCGACACAGAGCCTGACAAACTGGCCCTTCTATTTCCGAACGCCGCCCGCGTGCAACCCAGTCCGCTTCCGCAGCATTTTGCTCGCGGACTACACGGGAACTCACGATTCCGTCCGGTCGCCCATGTTTTGTGGACTCCTCAATAATACCCCTCATGGGTAACTCATAAAGGATTCGTCTGGTAAGTACCTTGATCGAGAACACGCACGATTCTGATGGGCAAAGAACAAGGTATACTAAACTAAAACTAACAACATTCTGCTTGAAGGAGATATCTCTCTGTAGGTTATAGGACTGGAATGTACCACCAGTTGCCATTTCATTTCGTTCACCTATGACTTGTCATAATTAATATATACTCAGAATTACCCAGCCTCATGCCATGACGCATAAAATGAATCCTGCTGCACTCGAGTGAATCGATGTGTGCTGAATTCATGCCGTGCGGTGTGCAGGAAGTACATGGTAAACTGAAATAAATTATATCTTTACGCATTTCAGCTCCACGGCTTTGTGTTTATTGTTTATACACCGGTTTAATAACTCAGAATTCACTGTCATTATCAATACTTTCTCAGAAGTAAGTGTATTCTTATGAGTAAAGCGTAAGTGGAATTTATTGCTGAAGCGCCTCAACGTCACGGTCATTAACTTAATGGCTCATTTCAATACTGAAAACTGTATTTCAGCACATTTTACTTAAAACGGGATTCTAATATTATACGCATGAATTTTATTGGAAAATTTAGCAAAATAATACCACACAAAACAATGGCTTTACACGTTCAGAAATACGATGTGTACTGAGCCGCAAAATAAGAACACGCGTCACTCACGCATTCAGAGTTCAACTCATTCATCTTTGTTCATTCACTCTGCGACTGCAAGTCTACCTCCCTAAAATGGAGGCCTTATTTCCCCCCTCCCACGCGAAAAGAGGCTACGCAAATGGGCGCCACAACTTGACTTGCGTTCAAGAATATTCTATTAAATCTGGGTAAAAGTTTCATTCAGATAGTTCTCATGTATTGATCTCATCCAGTAGAGAGAGCGTTCCGTGATACAGACTGCTCTCTTGTGTTAAACAGACCTATAGCGTAAAAGAGTCATCGTTATTGTCGTTGGGCCATCACCAATGTTCGTGTTTTCGATTTTTAAATGTCTTAGGGAGTTATCATCCAGTATTGTTAGGTATCACCAATATTTTTTGTGTTCATCACAGAATTATTGTATTAGGTCACAACTTTTATGTTACTGCTACTTTTACATTATTGCGTTCACCACTTTGACGCTGCTTTTGTGTTCCTGCCACTGCTTTTATGCTACTGCCCTCACCTCTTATATAGCTACGCCACCTCTGGTCACTCAACAGGCCGGCGACTGTTGCATGCGACGCCACGAATTGTTACATGGAAGTCTCGCAGTCGAGCCTGCCGTTGAGTGCTCACAGAAAATACAAAAATTTCACACTTGGGAAATGGTCCGACTCCCTTTATGAAGCTGGTGTGAAATTGAAACAACTGAGATATTTAAATTGTAGAGATACAAAAGAGAAAGTTGTCGGTAAATCGGGGAAGTGATTTTTCTATTTACATTTCCTGCTTATACTTTCACTGGGCTGCAATGGTATGAAGAAACGGGTTCGGGATACAGTACTCAGGTAGGTGAGTGGAAAATTGAGGGCATCGCGCCTTGCTACGCTGGGTAGGTCGCTCGCTGGGTAGGTCGTAGGTGGCATTGTATCAAAAATGACACAGATACTTCATTCGAGATTTCATCGAAACTTTTTAATAATGATCTAAAATTCATTGGCCTAAAGAGCACCGTGTATTTTCCCGAAGGGGAAGGCTGAGGGTACAAAATTAATTGGATTAGAATTATTGTGTACTGCAACAATACACGTGCGCTCTCGTTCGCACTCAAATTTTTCACATATGAAAACCTAATGATACAAAATACACTGAATTAGAATTATCCTGTAATTCAACAATGAAAGTACACTGTCGTTTGCACTCACGGATGAGCGCTAAATCTTTGTAAAATTAGATGTAGATTTTAAAATATACTCGAAACCATTGAAGAGATTATAAGTTAAATAACGCACTCAAATTTACTGTGATATGAACTCAAAAGTACGAACAATTTTACTGAAACTCAAAAAATGCTGCATAAAAATTGATTTATTAACTAAATAAACTAACAATTGAAGAGAGTATAGGAGAATTCAACCCGAAATATTCTTTCCACTTGATTTCAGTATCTAAAAGTGAAAGTAATGCTAGTTTATGCCTGTAAAAAACACATGTGGAAGTCGATTTTCCCCCGCCCAAATCTCGCTCCAGCTTGCACTTTTGTGATGCTTTATTTTAGCTAAAATTTGTTCTTGAACTTTGATGTCTCACGTTTCAATTATGAATCACGGAAAAAAAAATATCTCCGACTGTAAAAAATTTGAAAAACTCTAAATCTGATCTAGACATAAATACGTTTGAATATACGGTTTATTTTTGTGACACATCCTGCAATTATTCATGAAAAGAGTTTATTCTTCAGGGACAGCAACATCAGCATAGCATTTATTCTTCCAGATGATTGTTACGTGCATTTGCGCCCTTGCGTTTTGAAACTTAATCGTAATTCTTCAACGACGTGAAGGGATTGCCACAATTTTTCCTTGCCACCTTAGCTTCGTTCAAACAAAGAGAGAATCTAAAATCATCCTGCAGTCCTAGCGACAACTGAGACTTAGAGCCATGCGATAATTCACTTCACTCCAGTGACTGTGCATAGCCCAGGACGTGAAGCCAGCAACCGAGGATTTTGGTGTTCGTTTCGGCGCCTGCCTGATGTAATCCGATCGCCGAGGCGTCCGTAATCCGCTTGTTTCTGCCGAGACGAGCATCGCCTAAACCTATCACGACTTCTAGTGCGGCAACCGCCGCGATGACGATAACGAGCTGCGTAGCGAGAGAGAAAACAAGAGTGTTGTAGAATGGGCCGCGTCTAAATAGGCTCTGAATGTTCCTGTAAAGTAGTTATGTATTTGTTTCAACATTGCTGCAGCACGTAAGGAAAATAACATGTTGAGGGGATTTCTGTGCTGGAGACAGAAGTTTCGGTTACGACGGCGAGTCAGAGTGAGTTTGTATGGGAAATTATGCATGGAATTAGTTTCGTAATTTAAGCACTATCGCTGGCTACCGTATTTTGCATGAACCGTGCGCGACTAGAGTATCTGAAGTAATGGATTGATTGCACATTCCTAAATATCTTCTTTGTTTGCTTCGACAAGAACCGGGACTTCGAAATTTCAAAATTCAAATGATTAATTTTTCAAATAAAACATGGAACCCGTTTCATGGAAATTGAAATTTTATGCCTGGAGACTTCCCTATGCCGAGCCATCGAGGAAATGTCAACAATCTGACCATGTGTTGCTTCGAGTCTGGAATTGACGAATGTTCTCCAGTCGACAATTGTAATTGCGACAGCGTTTTTTACAGTAACGCCCCCACTTCCGATCTAAATAAGCTGTTTCTTCCTCTGCATATTTTGGAATGGAACGGACGTTTTAAATCACGCGGTGGACATTTTGAATCTTCCAAATTTAAATTCGTCGTCTTATAGGGTATATGACTCATGAAAGGTCCATAGAATTCAGAAAATATAACATTTATACAGGCGTAATTTGTTCTTTTAAAAATCGTGTAACAATTTCTTCACAGTTGTTATATTAGAAAAAAATTCGTAAATTAAGTCTTTGAAAAATTTAGTTAAAACATAGAGTTCGGGGAATGTTCGAGGACATTCTTAGAATGTTAAATAAACAATAATATTTCAACAAAATACGAATGTATTTTAATCAAATATATCTACGAATACCCTTGATGATACTTATTTGCAAAATTATTTTATGAAACCACCTTTGGCTTCAATGACTGCTTCTATTCGAGTCCGCAACTGTTGGAAAACTGAATTCAAGTGGCTCTTTTTCATTTCGGATATCACGTAGACAATAGTACTATGGTACTTTGAAGATGTTATTAAGTCTCCATTTTAAAAACGCTCTTCATATGATAGTCAATAGTATTTAAAGCCGGCAACTTTGGGGACTTCATACATATTGGGGATCACATACACATAGTGAAAAATTCTCTGACAACCAATATTGGGTTACTATTCAGCGTTGCGAGAAGGTGCCGAGTTTTACTGAAAAACGTGTAGCCATCCATTGGATACTGTATCAATTCAGGGTTTAACAATCGTTTTTAGAACATCTATTAATCAAACAGCATTAACCTAAGACCCTGTGGGAAAGTGTATGGTGGAATGACATGACCTTCACTTCTCACAACTCCTAAAACCATGGCAGAAGCCTGAAATTTTGTGTGCGTCACCCTGAGAACATCAGGTGGATTTGCACATCTGTCATTCCGTCAGCTAATTTACTGATCCTTGTCGAACCGTTTTCGTCAGAGAAAAACTAAAGCATGCCATGTTCGAGGGTTTTTTTGACTTTGTTAATTAACCGTTTTGAACGCATGAGACGGTTTTCCAAGGTTTTTGATGATTCGAATTGATCCTTCCTCATTACATATGGCATATCGAATTTCTTAATGCACCGCAGTTCTGATAGTCCATTCCAAAACATAGAGTTCTTTGGCAATAGTTCTCATAGATCTTACGGAGCCCTCCATCGATAATGTTTTGAATATTCCGTAAAAATTATGGTGTTTTTATGGTGTCAGAACGTTGAGAAATTTTTTTTCTTCTTACTACAGGGGAAACATTGCTATCATATCCCTCCACCTCCAACCGCACCTGATGAACAAATAATCAGACAACACTCAGAAAGTGACTGATTTCTAAATAGCTATTTTTCCAATTAAAGCAACTATGATTGCATGTTTTTTCATTTCGATTTTTCCAATTAAAGCAACTATGATTGCATGTTTTTTCATTTCTTGGGTTAACATCTTACTTTGAATGCATTATCTGAAATAAATGTACATATTTTAAATAATTTGAGTGCCCTGGCACTCAAATAGTACTCTCACCATTTATTTACTGTAAATTTGGTCAAGAATGTGCTGGTAACGAACTACAATGTTTGCACGCTGAGCAACATCTGAATAAGTATGTTACTCTAAAGACAAGCATGCAAATTTCAGTAAGAGTGGAAGCTATATCATGCCAGTCTGAAAAAAAATAAAAATAAAAAATTGAACATAACTTTCATATTAAGATATAAAAAATAACTATTGAGCACTCAGAAATCATAAATTAGAAAGCATGAACATTTTTTGAGCTTCTATTCACGTTGTTCATTTTGCGCACCCAACATCTATGGGGCCGGTGAGGCAATGCGGTTCTCCACGGTTTGTGGCGGTGCAGCGACTGCAGTCGCTGGTCGTAATATCCCAGGGCGGAGGTTTTTGTGTTATTGCTACAGGCTCTGGAGTTGTTATCAGGGCCTCGTTTGCATAATGCTCAGATTTACACTGAATCTCCGTCACACCGACACCGCCTCCCTCCAACAGCCGAGCGCTGTTCCCGCCTACTCAGCGACCGACGCCTCGGCCGACACTTGACGGCATTTGCGACATGCGTTTTGCTCCTTAAAATCACGCCAATTTGTGCTCTTATATTAAGTTTTGCAACACCTGAAAGCTAAAACAAGGTGTGTTTGTTCTTAAAATACAGCGTATTCGTGATACTGCAAAAATTATCAAACTACTCGTAAATGTATGGACACAAAAACAAAATAAAGGAAAATTACTTTGTTTCAATTTTTGGAAAACGGATAATTTTTTCTCCTCTATTACTACTCAGGTGCCTGCGCGGGCTTATGGTTTGACAGTATGGGGCGTAGGTATCAGCTCGGACAAAACTGTGCCACTCAGCTTGATCTATTGCTGTATCATTTTCAAATACTTCAGAAGAATATAGGTCGCACATATTTCGTTTACGCCCATATTTTTCCTTTTTTGCAATAAAAGGAGAGTCTTGGAGATAGTAAATGTCGAGTTCAGATCTGAATGTATAGTTTGCCCTTAGGCGTACTAATTTTTCAGAGCATTTTCACATATTGGAGTAAATTCATGTCCACACGTTGACACCTGATAACAAAAGGCTCTAAAAAGACACCATCCATAAAAAAAAGAACCCGATCATCCCCAACAAGTGCACAGCCCGCAGCTTATTCGAACGCGGGGTTCTCGTCACATTAGGACGAGGACTTTGGGCCGGCGGCTCTTTATTTATTCATGGGGTCGAAGTTAAGCTGTTTTTATCCCCAGGGAACAGTTGAGTGCGGATTATGGCCTCAGAGGCCGTAATGAGGCGAGTGTGTGGGCCGCTCCTGATACGCCCAGGCCCGCCACCAAGGATCAAAAGGAATGCTGGGCTTAACTCCAGACCCCGCAGTGATCAATCAAAGTCCAGAAGCCAAGATAACTGATGCCAAGTTCAGAATCTCTCATCGTTGTGGGGATATCAGCGATGTGAATCTTAACGAGTGTAAAATTTGCACTTCGTAGCGTGCAAAACGCATCACGAAAGTTTCCTCCTAGACAAAAATTAACGTCACAATCAATGATACTTTTTGTTCGTGTTGCTTACGACTGAAATTATGATTCAGTTTAATTCACCGGTAGACCGGGTAGAGCTTCGTAATTTTTATGCATCAGTGGCTAGATTCATTTTCTCACAAAGAAATATAGACTAACTAAAAAATATGGAATTTTCATCATAAATTATCATTTATTCAGAGTATTTTCAAGTATTTTTACATTAGGATTAATGTTACATTTAAGTTTCATCGTTTGATATATAATCCCAGAGTTTAGACTAAATTTTTCGACCTGTTCCATCATGGTTGACAACAAAATGTTGTGCAAGACTGCACAATTTTCACCTTATTTGTCTCCGAAGAGCATCATATGAAGCTTTGATGATTGCATAACACTATGTTATAGGAGCAGTGTACGAGTAATTCGAAACTTCATTTCCAAAGGCGCAAGATAGGACAAAATGACGCTTCACTACACAAAAAGAGAGCACTGGAGGTTGAACCGGGGGAAATCGGAAGTTCCTTCCTGTGAATTTATAATTTCTTTACTTTTCAGGTAGAGATGATGAGTAGCTTTGTATGATATGTATGCATGCATTCATATGCGATTCGCATATTAAAAATAATCTATGTAAAGTAAATATCCTACATCGTTCACGTTACTGAGCGACTTATTTAATGATGTAACTATCAGGATGTTCATTACAACGAAGATAGCTTTGACATTTCCATGAACAATTTCTCATGGTGAAACAAGGCAAGGCTTTCACTAGAATCAGTAATTGAATTACTAAATCACATCGATCTATTGGCCTGCGTTAAGGAACATCATCCAGTTTTATATTCAATGAAGAAACCCACGAATTCAGTAACCAGAACGCTTTCCTTGTCCACAAGTTTTCGGTTCCATTAAGTTGAGTGACTGTGGACAATGTGAGGTCAGGAGATGGACCACGGGAGTGCTTCCATCAGCCTCAAACAGTCAAAGTTATGATGAAGTATTGACGTTATGGTGCCCTTAAATATCCGTTGCCTTCTTCCATGGTCTCGAGGCTGTGAGGCCCTGCAGTTTAGTGAGGACTCCACAATAGTGTGGTACGTGGGACTGGTTTATGTTGTTTGAAATTATAATAGGTAAGTCCTTTTCACAGTTTGATTTTCACGTAATTAAGTGTAATTCTTTTCAGAAATATCAATAAAAGCGGATGTGTAACTCAGAGGTTACGTTTTGAATAAGAAGAAAAAACGAATAGTAGAGAGAAGAGCTTCAAATCATGATAGACAATAATAGTCAGAGGTTGCTGCAGGCCTCGGATTCGAAAACGAAACGTCTTAGTTCAAAGGGCAAAATGAATCAGGAAAATGCATGGTAGAAAAGTTAACCAAGATATTGATTGTTGATCATTGAAATCCAGTAAAGCTGACAACACCGATACATACTACAAATTGTATTACGTGAAATGACTTTACTTCAAACTTTTATTACCTGAGAACATATTTTTATGAGCAATTACCCCACAAATATGAAAAACACAACATGTAATGGTGATCAAGCGAGTTTGAATACTCTCTCTTTAAAAACGGAACTATTCTTGAAATTTTGAAACTATTCTTTGCTGTGAGACTTACTGCACCTATGGAAAAGACTCTTCTTCAAATGGAAATGAACCAGTTCAACCGTTAAATCCTTCCTAAAAATTTGGTCAACTTTGCAATTAGAAGTATGTATGCAATATTTGTCAACTACACTGTGTTTAGGCGAGAAACTTTGCACCAAATCGAAGAATGCCTTTCTTAAAAAACAGTAAAACATTATTTATTTGAGAAATTAACAGGCAACCATTTCCATTCGAAGAATACGGTATGGTGAAGCACAATAATTTTTTTCCCATGTCACCTAGAACAGTACTACGCTTCATGCATTGAAACCCTGCTCAGCTTAATGCTACCCTCGGTATTTCTGAAGACAGCAACTATTTTCCATATGTACTGCCTCTCCTGATACATTTTTACTGTTACCTTATTATTGCGCTGAGTACAATCAACCAAAGTCATGTTTTAGTTTCTCTCAACACGAACTTCTTTTGACCCACCCACTTCCGCATGATAGTAAATAACGTGTTGCGAACACCCTACTTTACATCATTTGCCACTCCATATTTTGACACCAAAGACTGGACTAACTTAAGCGTATTTTTTCCGACCCATTTTACACACCTCTTCTTTTTGCTTCGTTTTAATCTACCTATCATTCATCTTCAGTATCTCATTTCTCTTATCTAACTTCGTGATACCTCCTTGCTTCGCTTATCGGTCTGCTTCTGTTATCACTTCTCCCTCGTATCTCTCGCTGCTACTTGGCCAAGTTCGCCGTTCGGGCGCCCATAAAGAATAACTGCGGCTGCATCTGCATAAATTAGTCCACGGGCTGCCTCCGCCAGCTTTTGCTTGGTGCCAAGGGACTCGAGAAACTTCTCGGTTCCTGTGGTAGTGCAAGAAATTGTGCTGCTTCCCAGTGACCAAAGAAATATCCTTCACAGACAGAGGTGATCAGAATAACACCAACTGCACCAGTTCTGCTGTGAATACGCTGATAGTTTAGTAGCGTCTGAAATTTTCAGTTTTCAATATTGTCCTTAAGCACTAGGCGCCCACGAACGACTCAATTGAATCAAAAACTGTACACAAATTCGATAAAACGTTAGATTATGCTTCTCTGAGTGTAGCTGTCAAGTCATTTTTCTAAGATTTCCCTGATACATATAAAACACAGTTAACAAAATTACCTCTAAAATTAATAGTATTGTTTGTGCTATTAAAATGCTCCTGTGATCTCCAGAATTTGAACATTATATTTACAGCTATGTAGCAAGCGTACACTATCTAGCACTTTTAACTGTTAATTGTTCGTTTTCAATATAACCTCTAGCCCTCCATTCAAGAGAAAAGCATTGAATAACTGTTGAACCTCTGCCCCACAAGCGTTTGTCAATTTTTTCAACGAACACGAGTAGGAAAATACTGTCAATTGTTGCTTCCTACCGCTTGTTCGTTCAATCAACAGCATTGCGCCTGGATAGTGTGACAGTTGGTCATAACAACTACGTTACCAGTCTCTAATTGGCTCTGACTGACTCTTGAAAATTATTCATTTTGGCGTGCTTCAGAGACGCACAAGGAAAAATTTGACTAGATTCAATGATATTTTTTAAATATAAAGAATTAACGACCCCAATTGAGAAAAGATTGATGATCGATCTACAAAGAATAATAAAGTGCGTTCATTTTTGTGATTTTGAGCACGTTAAAAACTTGTACTTGTGTTCGTGGAACACGCTGGTTTAAAATCTCTACTCTATTAACGTTTGGGTAAACCTGTAAACATCAATTGAGTTCAAATTGATGCCACACATTAAAAAAAAAATCGTCAATAACAATACTCTTGAAACATAAGAGCGAGCATAAATATTGAAAAAATTGAAGTATGGTGTTGTTGATCCTAACTGGAATTCTATTTTCGGAAAATGTCATGGCAATTTGTGAGAATACAAATTTTGTAATTGATTGATATCCATTGGTATTTCTTAGGCTTTGCAGTGGACTGTATTGAACTACACTTAACAGTGAAGTAATTTTGCACAACCGCGTCAGATGCACGCCTTGAATGTGACATGTTATCCCTCTCAAACCTTACAACTCGTATCTTATTGATTGTGTGCTGTGGCGTAGAAATACCTGCTAAACTTTACAGCTCGAGGCAAACTTCCTCGGTGTCCTGTTATTATCGTCAGGGATTTAATAATCATAACTTTTTATTGAGTTACGGTTGCAAAGTTTTGAAAAAACGAGGCAACTTCACAAAGCATCCATTTTAAATTTGTCGTTTAGGTATAATAGTCCCAGAAGCTGTCTTGAAGAGTATTGCTACTCTTAACTTTCAGAAAATTATTTTAAAGCAACATCAAGAGCTATCAAAAACTTTCAATAAAATTTTCACTGGGCAAAGATCCCATTGAATCATTCCTGTACCTACATGTTTCCCAAATTTCTAAGGTCATTACTTGAAATAAATGCTCATAAATAAGTAAAAATTTGTTTATTAACTTTTAGTTGATGGACATCTTTTGCCAATATTTGTGACAAAACTAATTTAGGGAGTGGAAAATTTAACTCAACCTGTATTTTGACGGTCTTCAGCGTTCTTTTCGTAATAATTCGTATTCTAATTTTCACACTGCCACTCCTCAAACGATGTCTATACTCTACGGACATTGCTTGGAAGATTTAATTATCACCCCATGGTCTGCCATTCTTTTTAAATATGTTTTTTCTCTTTACATCCGCATCTTTTAATTGCACTTTAAACTGAGTGAAGCGCAGGCATCTTCCAAAAGAATCACGTCTTAGGCGGGGACAAAAGTTGATAATCGTTAAAAGTGCCATGCAAAGTTTCGGGTCGCATTTCATTGCTCCTTATCTTCCACGTCTAGGTGGCCCAAACTCTCGCTTTTTGTGTCCTAACGTTCTAAGGAATCACCCTCGGCCTCAAAGGTTGTCTTTTTTTCTCGAATGAGAGGGAGACATTCTTTTGTCTTCTTTGATTTAGTAGAGGAAGTGCTGCAGTGCCGGCTTCTGATATGCTACCAGAAGAAGAGCAAATTGAGTGTGAGCTGCGGCCTAAAATGCCGCAGATAAAGACTCCGCCAATAGTCCTTTTATGAATATTTTTTTGACTCAATTCCATCCATGATTATTGAACACGATGTTACAGCAAATGCAAACGATGTTACAGAATGCGCAGAGGAAAAATATTGATGTCCGGAGATAAATTAATCATAGCCGAAAGACTGCCGGTAATTGAGTAATATTCATTAAGCGACGTTATTCAAAATTTGATCATTCAAGTAGTGTTCTTAAGTGTTAAAAGTAAGTAGGAGAAAATATTTGTATAGCTTGCATTATCGATTCAGGTTCTAATTTATCAACATAGATCCTAAGTTTCATGCTACATTAACAACTACTCTGTAACGATCTACCCCTCCAAATAGTACAAGTCATTTAATTAAAACGACATATAAATCAAGTTTCCTTCAGACAATTGGAGCTAAGTGTTTCCTTACATGTGATAGTGTCCAAACTCTAAATTTGTATGCGTAGCACTTTCAAAATGTTAATGATATGAAACCACGTTCTTTCTTATTTTAAAAATAATCAACGCTATGCAATTGCTGTATAATTACTTTGCAATCTTTTTTTGCCGGAACTATTCATAAATAAAGCAGTTAAGACGATAAAAATTACTATCATGTAATAAACCAGAAGCAGTTCAGGTTTCAGGCTTGAACAGTTCTAGCTTTAATACAAAACACTAATATGTAGGATGTAGATAAAATGTTAAGTAGTGTGCGGTGGCAGACTCGAGTAACTCCAGCTGCGGGCTGTGTATGCAGCCATTGCATCGCAGAACGCATAACTGGAAAATTTGTGACAAGAATCCCTTGCAAAAATTTACCAAATTACATAGTATCAACAGCTTTGTACAGTGCGTAAATTCATATAAATTGATTGGCTTCCGGCGGCCATCTTTACTAGGCGCCAGGAAACAAGCATGACGTGCTCAAAAGAGACTTTTTTAGATAGCAAAATTACATGCATGCATAATGATGCATTGTACTATGTGCAGTATAGTGAGGAAATACGATTAAACTGCATTAGAAAATCAACTTTTTTTGAATAAAATCCATTATCCTTAAAATGTGAATGGGAGTGAAATATCATTAACGCGAATTCACTTTCGCATAAGGAAAATGCAACTCATTTTTCCATTTCATAATAACAGTCGTGGAAGACAATGAAGCTATAAGCTTTGTGAACGGTTCTTCGATGAATTCAAATTGAGACCGAACAATCGAGAAATCAAAGTTTCTATTGAAACTTTTTCTGCGGGAACAATGTTTTGTTTGAGTTATTTTGTTTCAACATTGTTCATGTTATTTTTTTTCAATGAGTAAAATATAAAATCAAGTAAAACTCTGCTTTTTTAATGAAAAATTACTTCCAGAATAATAATAAAATTTTAAGTGAACTATGACAACCAACAGTCTTAGCTAATTTTCCTTCAAGGCAGATCAAATCAAATAAGAAGTAGTTTTAAATTCAATCAAACACAGAAGAAAAAGGTACATTACAGTGCATTACATTACAGTTATATTCTCCAATTTTTCCCTATCGCAGTTTAATGCAAGTTAGTATTCATTTTCTATTTTCATTATTTTTCCACCCTTCAATGTAAATTTCTTTATGTCAATGTCTTATGTTTTGTGCTTCCCATAACTCTATTTTATCGCAAAGGTCATTTTTGGATCCTTCGAAAATATTCATTCAATAACTATCATTTTGAGTAGATTTTTAGTTTTCTCTACAAAGGCGTGGACGAGCGCGAAGACAGACTCATTCTCACCTCCTCCCTGGACCTCCTCCGTAAAAATCTCCCGCTCGCCAGCTCCGACAAATCGTTTGTCAGCGTCTCGCAAACTCTATTATAGGAGAGTCATGTCTCGCTAGCTGCGCCTCTCCGTCACTTGCCCGGATGAAGGTGCTCTTCGCCTGCGCACAGTTGCTCTACGCTGTTTCCTCGGGAAATTAATGCGGAACAAGTCGCCAAAACAAGTGTGTTCTTTCTTTGAAAATTGTACGGAAAAGGAAATTACAGATTTCAGACCTGTCTTCAAGAATCATCGTAAATTTTTTCAAAATTTTAAGGAAAAGTCGATTATGTGTTTTTCTAGTTTATGATAAATGTACAGTAACATGACAAAAATCTACAAACTAACCCGACCAGCACTACTGTTTGATATGTTGCCCTAGCAAACCGGATGATTTTCCACTGAATTTATCGGAATTGTTCCTTTGATGTACCGAAAGAGTAAAGCATTGCAAAGAAATCTTCATATATGTTGAAAGGAAAAAATTTGGTCTCACTAAGACCCTCACCGTTGAGAATCCCCTCCCCGAATTGAAAAATTTTCAAACTCAAAACAAAAACATCTCGAGTTGAACGAAAAATCATTAATCTTTTCTTGCATTATTTTAGCTATTAAATGAAGGATTCCACTGAACAGATGATGTGCGCAATGTGTAGCAGAATTTTACGATAAAATTTAAAGACTAGTTTATGAAGCCATCGAGAGTGCCGTGTCCCAGTCCTGTGCGTGAGCTTTATTTCTTAATTTGAGATAAACCTGCAGTTGCATTTGCCTAGAAAATTACAATCGTCTATCACGAGAACGGGTTCTCGCTTTAATTCCGAGATTAAACACTCGTCTAAGTCAGCATGTGAAAACAGAATATATGTGGCTCAACTAGTTTTCATTGAAACAGATCTGGCATATAGGTATACCTTGAGTGAACAAGAAGTCACCTCTAAGGGTTCAAAGAGCAGCCTGTGGATGACTTCATAAAGAGCCGATCTTCTCACGCGGACCCTCCACAAAAATCCGCTGCAATAAAATAACGGATCGCCGCACTCAATATTAATAGCAGTCATAAAAAGAGACAGAGGAAGATACATCAGCCGCAGCAGAGAGGGAGACGCGCGCCGTCGTAAGATCAACTTTATTGGGAAACCAATAGGGTCTACACGACCAATAAATCCTGACAGCTCACTGAAAAACATCCTCGTGAAGTATTGCACTTGAAAACATATCCGCAATAATACAGCGATTAGGATATTCCTGCCCAAAGACCAGAATTGCTGAAACAATGATTTGATCACGCGTGGGTTGATGCTTGTAACTTTGACTGACACATGGCTGAGCAGTTTAGCTATATTGTAATAATAGGGTAGTGGCTGAGTGCTCGTATCTTCGACTAACACTCATATGGCTGAGCTGCTTCAGCTAGTGTTGTAATAATAATCGATAAGTGTGTTAATGCTCTTTTCTCAAATTGACAGTCGAATAGCTACGTTGTATCAGCCAATGTAGTGAAAGTATTTGAAAATGTGTTTTGAATACTCTCGTCCCATTCGATCCTGTATAAAATGTGTAACTTGATTGCTGTCAATCTGGTGATGTTCATGAGAAGTATGAAGGTTGTTTTCAGTAGAAAACGAACAGTAATATTTATAGGAATTTTCAGAACTTGCGTTATGTAACTGATACAAATGAGCTATAATGCTCATAATGGTGTGAACATAATTTTAGCATAATTTTTTCACAACATGCAAATGAACATACATACTCTCATTCCTGCACGCAGGTGATTGAAATGCAATTATTTTTCGATTTGTGACCGGGAGAAACACCAGAATGTTAGAACAAAGGATGGTGCGCGGACAAATTTTTTTCTAATATTGTTACCACACGGGCTGCAGGGGGCAGGAAATTCAATAAACGTTCTATGCGCGGAAACTCTTTACAACGGAGCTGTACTCGTATATCAGTTTCTACATTTGTTGTCCCGTTTTTCAAATTTATTTTGTTGTCAGCAAATTTTCCTCAAAGCTTCATAGATAAATTTTCTCATGAAGACCGATGTCAATTATTTTTTATGTTTTATAAATAAGTCTCATGACATGACGCACAGATGCAATGCAAAATTTGAATTTACAATGTAGAGGTTCAGTGTTCACACTAACTTTGATCGTATGTAAATATTTTATCGTCTGTTTCAGAAAGTAAATTCAATTTACCCTCGAAAACTAACCCACCCTCGAGGGGCAGAGAACGTTCTCATTAAGTTTCACAGACAGCACGTTTAAAACCATCGTTAATGGTCTCCTTGAAAAACACCACGGAAACATTCCAAGTTCTTATGCAAAAGTTCAGAGTTTGCGCCGGTCCAATATTAGCCCGTATCCGGTCAAATGAGACCCGTTATCGTCAAAGCAGGAAGACATTACGTCGTACAATCTCTTACAACTCCTACGATAATGTGTTAATAAACAAGTTACCCTTAGCCAAGTCGTTTGCTGGCTGTCTCTGATGACTGCCAAAAGGGCGCAGCGGTCTCTCAAAACTTGCATCCTCAGAGCGCCCCTACAGAGCTGTGCGTGATGACCGGTATTGGAGTGGCGCGAGAGCGCTGAGTCGGCAGTCTCAACTCAGCCCTGCGCAGGAAGCTAACACCGCTATCAAGAACACATTAAAATTCATTGGCCTTAATCGGTGGGGACAATCGGGCTTTGCGTGGGATGAGGAGCTTTGGTGGGGAGCGCTGGGATTTCGTCACCCAGCTGCAGTAGGAATCACAATGAAGTCGCACGGCGGCGGCGGCGGCGGATAGGCCAACAACTCTCAATTGAATTTATCGAGTGGAAACGGGGTGCAAATGTGATCGCATTATCATTGACCGAGAATTAATTTGTTCTGAGTGCTATCATGACTTGCGAGTTGTGGTCGCTATTTCTCACTGTCACTGTGTCATGTCGCTGAAACTGTTAGTTCAGTTGTGGCAGGTTTCAAACCTACTGAACAACCATTATTTTGCTCATTTCTGATAAAATTCTACGATGGTTGCTCATTCACAAGCTGTAAAATACTTTAAGCGGTTTAACGCTGTTGATGGTCGTGCCCCGTCGCCATTTGATTATGATAATTACGAAGCTATTTTGGTTCTTAAAAATGATTCTCCATTATTTCAAAAAAATTATTCCAGTGGAGTCAGTAGCAGTATGAAATTGATTTGTTCCGTAACAATAAATCTTTTAAATGTAACCATAGAAAAACTTGAGAGTTGTATTATTGCGATGATGGAGGAGTAGCGTTGAATTTTGAGTACTAAAAACAAGTTTCTCGTTTTTAGTTCAGAGTTCCAAGCCTACACGAGTTTTCCTGAAAAATTTCTTCCATGAAAAAATTTGCTGTCGAGAAAACACCGATCGTTCACATCAGTCGATCATGGAAGATCATAGAATAAAATTTGTTCATAAAGTTGTTTGTTATGTCAGCTGTCTACGTCCATTTATCGCAAAACTATGGCTAGAGTGAGTCGCCAATTAATTAAAGATCATATTATAAATGAAACAATAGCAATTGCTCGTTTAAAAGGTGCCTCAAATTCCTTGTACGTAGACTTCTATGAATGATTTTAGTAACTGAATCAGTTCTAAAAAGCGTTTGCATTACTTGCATCACAATAAACTAATTTATTGATAGGTTTCGGTACCAATCTGGAAAGGATAGACTTATATAGGAATGATTTGAAGAAACGAATCAGTTCTGAAAAAGCGTTTGCATTACTTGCATCACAATAAATCAATTTATTGATAGGTTTCGGTACAAATTTGGAAAGTAGAGACTTATAGGAATGATTTGAAGAAACGAATCAGTTCTGAAAAAGCTTTTGTATCGCTTGCATCAGAGTATATAAATTTTTCGATAGTTTTTAGGTATATACAAATCTGAAAAGTATTGATTTATTGAAATGATTTTAGTAATTGAATCAGTTCTGAAAATGCGTTTGAATAACTTTCAGCACAATAAATCAGTTTATTGATAAGACTTAGGTACATATCTGGAAACTACATCACACGATCCTTGCAAATCACGTGATGGCGCGTATCCACGCGCCCCTCGGTGTGCGTTTCACAGGCCCGAGCCCTTCTTCCTCCTCGTCGCTTCCGTCTCCCCGGCCCATCAGTAATAATAATAAGACTATCGGCAGGCTGGGAAGGGACGGGAGGAGCGCTCCTAAAAATCCTCTAATGTTGTTATGCAAATTTGAACGATGCCATCGCTGCTATCGGAGCTGCATGTGTGATATAAAACACTGGGCTTTGTCTCATCAGCCGTACTTTGGGCGCACGATTCTGAGCGGAACTCTGAGCGCAGAGGTTGTCTGGATGGCGTTGTTGGGGCACTTTATATACTTCTGTCCTGCCCCAAGTACTTCTAATTTACTTCTCTTTAAATGTGTCCGTGGGACTCATTTAGTTGATCTATTTTGACCGAAAATCGAAAATTTATTCAAAGAATGAGCTTCCCTGCCCTTTCCTTCATGACAGATAAACTCATGCTGCAGCATAGCAATAGCAGTACTCCTAGAGATCTTCAATAAATCTACGTTTATACGACCTCTAAAATTCTAAAACACATGAATTTGGGTTGCACTATATTTGCTTTATAGAAATCGAAACTGTTCCAATTACTTATTCCTAGAGCCAGTTAAACTTGTCAAGTATGTTTGCATTAAATTCATATGACTTTATCCATCAATATATGAAATTAATTCGTACTGCTAAAAGTTAATTACTTCTGTCGCAACTAACGAGAGGACAGGGATGTTGGATGGTAGCGTGTCGTAGGAAACTTGTGCGAAAAAGAGCATAATCCACTCAAGACAACACCTTTAAAAAAAGTGAAATAATACAGGGCTTACAAACTCATTAAAATTTAAGAATATGAAACCCACAGAATAAGAGAAAAATTTTAAGAACATATTAACAAGTATCCATTTTGAACCAAAACATCAGTCGTCAATTCTGTTCATCACAACCTAATTCTATTCATAAAATTTTTTCCGGTTCATCATCGGAGTGTCCACAAACCCAACGCTTAAGTTGAATAGCTGCACGAGTACACGCAGAGACAGAAGTACTGAGGTATTATACGGATGTCTTATACTTATAACACACTAGCATCCTAACGCGTTAACACGCCACACACCAAGCATCAAAACGCGCAACACGCAACACACTAACATCATAACGAAACACACCAAACATCATAACGTATCAATACGCCACACTAACATCATAAGACCAACACACAACAGACCAAACATCACACGGCGCACCACCACCAAACACGGCATGCACCAAACATCATTACGCGCCAACACGCAACACACTAACATCATACGACCAACACACAACAGACCAAACATCACGCAGCGCACCACACACCACCACCAAGCACGGCTCACAACAGACGCCTCATGAAGTCATCGCAGGCTCACGTGTCAGGTTCACGCATCTCAGGCGCCCGTAACGCGCTAACAAAGCCGGGTGACTAAACGCGTTATGCTGAACGAGCTATGCTAACGCGCCGTGACCTGCTCGACATGGCGCTGCGTAATGTGGGTCTAACGAGATCACGCGCCCACGGCAGCCTTACGCTCGTCGTGGTAACGCGACGTGATGCTCTATGTGCACAACTGGAGTTTTGCGTGCTTTGAAATTAATTTTTGATTCTGATATCGTATTCATCGATGGTTTCAATTAGCTCAATTGTAAGCTACTTCTATGTGTCATTATTTACAAACATGCTGGGATGCCAATAAAAGAGCATTTAGATTCATAGCTATGTATAAACGAGGAAAATCAAATAATTGGGTAATTTGTAGCCGCAGGAACTTAGTAACCTTATCATCATTTTAAAATAAATTGTGATGGGTCTCAAATTGTGATAAACGAGCTTTTTTGAAACTGAAAGTACACTATTCACTATGAACGACAAAATATCCATCGAAGGACACATGTTGTGAAATATATACAGCAGCTGCTCATCCATTTCACCCTTAATGTTGCTACGCATGTTCATCTTTGATGTAGGTATTATCGTGCGATGTGAGTTATAGCAAACAACAAACAGAACGTTTATGCTCAAATATTCTCAAATACTGGCAGTGAGGAAGATCAAAGGTAACCATGTTCTTGTTCAAGTGCTCTATGAGTGCCGCTTTCCTCACTCATTCTGTTCTAAAATAGCTATGATGTAAAATTTCCAATGTAATTTCCAACGCACCGAGCTGCTCTTACTCCCGCTACAGCTTTTATGAAGCAGGCGAGCCTGGAACTTCCGACATGATTGATGAAAGCAAAAAGTGAATACATTAATGTTAAGGAGTGAAGTACGCTGTTCGCTGTGGCTTGCCTCGCCTTCACTGAGTCCTAAATTGTTGAATGAGAATCAGCGTATGATTTCGTTAGAGAAGTGAAACAAATTGAAATTCGTGAAAACAAACGAAATGTCCAGTGCAGACTTTAAATGATAGGAAGGGAATCATTTCATAATCCTGCATAAAAAGTTTTAAATCTGTATTAGTTTCTGTTTCTTGTTTCAATTTTTTCACTTCTACAAATTCATCTTACATAAAAGGAACGAAGATGAGAAACATAAAATAACGCTTTTGATTGTGTAAGGTATGACACTTTAAAGTCGACGTACTCAGAACAGATTGGAAAACTAAGACAAACATTTTGGTATCATATTTACATCCTGGAAGGAAAAAAGGAATAAGCGTTGCACGTGAGGAACCGGTGCGAGCGGAGTTCATCTTCAAGCCAAATTGCTCTGGAAATGTCTTTGCAATCGCATTTGCGGGTCGTTCGTCCATTCCAGAAGACGCCCGGGGAAGTCACCGATGAAAACAATCGAGCTAAGTCCCAGGAGTTTTGCGAGGCGTCGCACTGGCGCCTCGGTCACAAATTTGTTCCGTCTTGTGTAGAGGGACAATCAATTTCTGGAAATTCTACCCGAACACACAAAGCTACAGAAAAGATTGAGCGGCTTACTTAACGTTATTTCAATGCTTCGTTGAGAGATTCGTACGGAAGCATGCGTGAGTAAGGACTTAATTCAGATTGAGAACTGCGGTTTTCTAAGACATCTTTGATTTCATTAACCTCTTCCCACATCTTTCTTTATCTAATGTTATTAACATGACAGCGTAAGTCATAACGTACCGATCTAGTTTTGTTAGATATTTACTTTGGAGCAACAACACTTCGCACTTCAATAGTTTCATCACGACATCACAGGGCTGCTCTTTATGTTCGGACACCCAACTATGTCGACGACAAAGCCCTGCAAATTCATAGGCACAAGATTCTATCCCGAAGCTTTCAAGCTGAACAATATAATTCAAAAGCTTCTTTTTTTTATATTATCATTGTAGGTGCCTTTTGGCAAGAATACCGAGGAGTAAATGAGAATACTTTCCGTAAAGCTTTCAGAGAGTAAACTAAAACATATTAATGAAATAGTTTGTGCGTAAGAGAGAGGAGCTCAAAAATTATAACAGCTTCTAGTCAACTCTAATAAAGATCTCGTTTTCTGTACGTCTCAAACTTGAGAGAATGAACTATTGAAAATACCACAACGACTTTTTATGACATTGAGAGCACTGTAAGTACGATTGCTTTGGTAAGAAATTTTTAAAGAAGCCTTCGGCTCTAATGATCAACAAAATTGAACAGTAAGTCGCGCATGCTCATCAATGCCTTCAATAACAACACCAGCAGCAACAATATGTACAGCCTTTACACGGATCAGCAGCAGCAACGCAACTCGTCCATCACCAACGAGGAACAATATAAAATATCATCAACAGTACATGCATTCCTCAAAACACACCAGCAGCAGCAGTATTTCACAATTCTTCCATCGCCGGCACGGAACAAAATAACACCAGCAGCATCTCCATCAAGCACACGACCAACAGCAGCAACAACATCCCACAATGGACCAACACCCGCACCGACACCTTTAACAAACAGCAGCTCCAGCAATATAACCACGGCGCACACCAGCAGCAACACCCCACAATGGATCAACACCCGCACCGACACCTTTAACAGCAGCCCCAGCATTATAACCACGGCGCACACCAGCAGCAGCAACATCCCACAATGGACCNNCCCGCACCGACACCTTTAATAGCAGCCCCAGCAATATAACCACGGCGCACACCAGCAGCAACATCCCACAATGGACCAACACCCGCACCGACACCTTTAACAGCAGCCCCAGCAATATAACCACGGCGCACACCGGCAGCAGCAACAGTGTATCGCCTGCGGCGCGTAATCACGGCATCAAAGGTGAGGCTGACTTTGAAGCAATTAAAGCGGTGAGCAGCGGGGGAGAGACGCGTCCTTCACAGCCCCGAGCTACCGGGGGATCAGGTGCTATTGCTCAATCTCCGGGGGTAGGAGGGGCGAGTCACTCACACTTCATATGAATTCCTATAAGAACGAGAGCCACTGATAACACCAGTATATTGTCCTCGACTTCTGGCTACACGCACTGCGGTACATTCTTATTCGAGCAAATAAAATGTTTAATTTAGCCCCGTTAACTTTGCTGCAGATATTTGCCTGGCTTCAATACTATATGTAGATCGGGGAGTTAAAACTATACTGTTTTAAATTTATGATCAAAATGACTTCGACAATGATCACTCTCTCATTTTTGGAATAAAGATGATGTGAAGTATGAAGCTGTGAAAAAATATTATTAAGGTGGAGTAGCCTTCTAGCCCAAGTTCAGGGTTATTATTTTATTTTTTCTAAAGTTGTATTGTAAGAAAAATTAAACACCGTCGTCTTTACGTGTGTGTGAATAGAGTTTTGGGACAGGTTAGGAAGTGATGAACGTATGAGGTGCATAATAGCGTTGAAATGCCACAGCACAGGAGATATTTTGGTGCAGGTGTCTCATCAATTTCAAAGAAATAAGCGACATTGAGCTAATGTATCTATTTCTATGAGTCTCTAACTGTTTACATCAAACGGTCCAGTAATGCATGAGATTGAAAATTTCTTAGAAATTATTCAAGAAGAATGTAATAAGCCCAGGGCACAAGGTAAAGAACGGAATTTAACAGAAAAATCTATCCAAGGAATTCTACTTTCAAAAATCTTGAAAATAATTGTGTTTTTCAACAATTTAACAGATGCGAGTGACCATCCTACAGCTTTTATGCGAGTGACCACCCTACAGCTTTAATACCTAAGAAAAGTACAAAACATTTTTAACACATTTGGTAAGAATTTAGCATACATTAGACGGGGAAGTAGCATCAAATTATGCCGCGTAATTAGTATCAATGTTGGCAACGTATCAGTACAGCTTATGTGGAATCAAAAATTAATAATAATCACATAACAAAATGTGATTATTAATCAAATTTATGCATACTGCAACGAACGCCTGTGCCATCATCTATAAATCCCTTTAGAGCTTCGTACAAGAAATCTATCGAAAAAGATGTCTCTAAGTTTACATGCCTATAGATACATCTTGGTAACGCAGCGTAGCCAATAACGAGGCTCTCTGGCGCAAAACGGTGTCTTCAACGAGGTTTTACACGTAAAATGAACAACTTTCGCCCGTCAGATGGTGCTTCAGAGCAAATGCTCTACCGTGCTCTACAAGGATCACGCGAGGATCAAGTTGCAGCTCGAGTCTGCTTAGGTAATCCCACAGGGAGACTCTCGTTCTTTTCAAATCAGCGCCGATAATTGGGAACAGGATTGAGAGGGAGGAGCAGCAGCTGAGGTCCGAGGTTCTGTCCAGGCGTGACTCAAGAAATTATCATCCACTTCCGAACTGACGGCTTGTGAAACTGCCAGAAGGTATCAGGCTGGTTCTCTTCAATGCATACACTACAGAATAATACGCTGTATTCTGCTTCCTGCATGATGGCTCACAATGTCTCTCGTACACATGAATTCTTACTTTCTCTTAGTATTGTAAAGTACAGTTCGTTGCAGCAAAATACGCTTCTTCCTTTCGGCAAATAGTATTCCGCGGTAAAAACTTGCTACATTTTTATGGTGTAAATTGAGGGAATTGAAAAAGCCGCTTGCGTGTTCTAAAGACAAGAATCGTCGTTTAAAAATCTGCTACTTGGCAGGATGATCACTATGAAACTCGCTGCTGTTTTTTTCTGTAATATTCTCTCTGCGGCAATCCATTCTGGTTTGCTGAGATATGAACTGCACCAGTAAAATGTGCAATTCGTTATAGCGGAAATAATTTCCACTAGAGAAACTTATATTATTAACCATGATACAAAACGTAAGACTGGTGCCCTTGCACAACCTGCTACTGAATGTAAGCGACGAGCAAGCATGTGGCAGTTTACTCAACTTCAGGGAGCTTGTTGAAGTTCAGTCCAAGGGCGAGCAGCATTAGCTGCGCCGTACACTTGTCCGTCAACTCAAACTAACAATTCGTATCTTTGAAAAAACTTCCTGAACTTTCACTCGAATACCATGAAAAACTGATCTTTCTGGCATAACGAAACTGGTTGAAAAAAAATCAACTTCATGCAGTCTAAAACATGCTTCATAAATATTTGCATTATTTTAAAAATGTAAAGTTCATGTAGTTTCGATCGAGTCTGTCGATTCAAAATAATCAGTTCACTGAAATTTTTTTAACACGCTCGAAAATCAGCCACGGTTACGAGTGAATGAAAATTTAAAAATCAGAAATCAGAGAAATCAATGGCACCCAGTAAAATAGGTCTGATCCGGGTGAAGCGTATCTAAATCACCATGTTAAAAAATTACTCTTATTCACACACTATAACCTTCGCCAAGATCTAATCTCAACCATGAAAATTATGCTCGCACAAAGTATTAACGCAAAAAACAACAGCTTAGTACTTTTCTGCTATGAAATAGAAGGATGACATTGTAGGTGAAGTACTGTAATGAAGTATTTTCGTTCATTATCACATGCCTCTACTCAACGAGTGCTTCTATGTTGCACAATAACAAGCGACGGTAGTAAAAGAAACAAGTTACCTGAACAAAGGGGTTAAAGACAAAAATTCAAAATCGAAACAATCGATCGTTACGAACATTTTCAAATCTCATTTATCCTAATAACAAAAAAGAAACAACGTCATTTTCACATCGTGTTTCCATTGTCACGCTCGTAATTCATCTCTGGTAGTCAAGACAAAAAACTGCTTCAAAATTCTGAATAGTAAAATGAGGAGAAATTCGAGCAGCTCCCCTGGTTGCATTCAATCTGAACAATTCGCCCAATCAATTAATGTGCTCAGGAGTCTGTGGGAAGAGAGCCATCTGTCGGCGCATTAATAGGAACCTCGTTATGGCAAAGCTGATAGTGACAAGCCTCGCGCGCGCAGCTGTGGCTTATGTCACGCTCTCAAAATGTTTCCCGATGTGAGGCTATATTACAGCGAGCAACGCTTTATTATAATCGTTGTTTGTATTGCGTCGCAGTGCAGGAGCGAAGAGTCTACGCGTATTGTTTACAAATGATTGGGATGGTTCGTGTTACGTGACTTGCGGGTCTTTTAAAGGGGAAAAATTGTGGTGCGAGCGAGTAGGTGTAGAAGTTACACTGCTTATAGTGGGAATTTGATTATAATTGAAGATACTGTTTATTTTATGCAGCACGAGGTTCGTACCGAAAGAGTACAGCCTGGTGTTGCAGGAGCACGGTAGCTTAGATTGGAGCATAATTTTTATTTTTCGTCATAATTTAGGCCTACTCGAGTTTTAGGGCCCCATATTTTATCCCTTTCTTTACGTAACTCGATGTACAACCCTGCATTATGCTAAATATTTAGCTATTCACAGTTATTGAAATAACTGTCCATAAATTTTACCATACTATACGGATTCACAGAAAACGACCTGTTAAATCTCGTCAGTAACGTCGCTTCCACCGCGCCTGATCCACCTCGAGATCTGCCATCCACACGCGAGTCTCTAGCAACAGACACGAGAACACGAAAAATGCTTCAAAGAAATTAAAACGAGGATCTCCTTGAGTGGCAGTCGAGGCAAGAGAGGCGGTGAGGAGGGGTGGGGCAGGTCTTGATTTAATGGGTGGAGGAAAGAAGGGGATTGGGGGGCAGAAAAGTTAAGCTGATCAGTAAGTAAGAGGCCGTGACAGTTCTGATGATCGAGTGGGGGAAGCAACGAAAGGAACGGCTGCGGCGGAGGTACGGCGTGGAGGGAGCTGGGGGAGAGGGAATCGCCAGTATTGCCGGCAGTGGTAGTTCTCGTGTGCAATACAAAAACAAGTTTGTTTACAAAGGATAAACCATCGATATTTACTCTCACTATATTTACCCTATAACCCTCACGTTCTCGTTAGGGTTAATACCATGGGTGAAATTTAAATTCTCAGGACACTCAAGTTTAATTTTTAATTTTTTTCCATGCCGATGATGGTTTGATTTGGCATAACACACGTGCAATTTCCCTTTCCGGCTAAGGTGCCTACGAAAGAACTTATTAGAAGTAGGCACGATACTTTGAAGTCAAGCGAACTTTCTAAAATGGAAAAGTACTTTTTTGGTAAAATTTTAGTTTGTTTGCGTGAGGGCAGAGCAGACAGATGAGAATTTTTCAGCAAAGTGATCATGTTGTCGTAGCTGAGCAAGATGTTGTTTTATTATTAGTGTTTTTTTTATTTTCTATAGTTTTAATGTCTTCAGCATCTGATGAACGAGTTCAATGATCTTGAATGACTGAATGAGATGTTTAAAACTGATAATGATTAAAATTAGCACATATGGTTAGGAGGCGGCTATTACATTTTGTTCGTTATTGATAATTATGATTAACTTGACTGAATAACAAAAATTTCACAACAACTTGAAGTCGAGATTTGACCCCACATTTCTTGAAAACAATAAACCAAGTTAAAATCCTATCTGCTGTTGGAAAGGAAATATGAAAATTGTTTGAGATAAGTGTATTTTCTAACCAAAGACAAAATCAACTATAGCATACAGGAAGCAACGATTTGATTAACCAAAGAAATGAAATTCTCCGAAACTCAGGTTGAAACATGGATTTGTATACTTACCGAATAATCGACACCGGCTTCCCTATACAAGACCTAATCAATACACTCAATCATTCAAGAAATAAAGAGCGATTAATTTGCCATAGTGAGAATCCAAATAAGTTGATAGTCCCGAGAATTACTACACTGTAGCCTGACTTTTTTCTCCAGAGATGCCAAAAAACTATTCGCGCGAGTAAATAAATTTATCACAGTTCGATAGTGAAATAAATAAAACTGTATTGCAACATCATCATACAAATTAATTCATAGCTACAACTGCAGATTCTAGAAGTCTACTCAAACCACTAATCAGCGAGTGAAAAATACGGTCCGGAGCGAGGTTGACACATTGACCATTTCTCTGCCAAAAATTTTCACATTTTGGATCTTTTAGAAAAAGTCGCAACTTTCGTCAACCGTGCAGGGCTATCTGATGCTAAGTGATGTTTGTTACCACACTCCAATGTTAGCGAGGCTAAATGAAAGAATTTATGATAAAAAAGGTTAATCTGCCAACCTTCGTATGGAGAGCTGCGGCACTCACTATTACGTCGAGTTGAAGCGCCTCGCGTGCAGCCTGGGCAGGTCTGACGTTTGGCGAACCGAGAGAAAATTACGCTAGCAAAATTTTCAAACGTACTTCAAAGTTCCTCACGAAATTGACTAAATCAACGCGTTATTCACAGAAGAAGATGGTTGAGTGATGAAGAAAACAGATCTTAAGATTAAATTTTGAATAATTAAAATCTAATGGTGAGTCAAAGCGACGATGATCACGTGTGGACTGAAAGCGGAATAAACGCAGCTTATTTCATTTCTAAATATAATTTTCTTGTATGATCGTCCTACATATATAGTCTCCCCACAGGATCTGAAACTGTCATCCTGATAATTTCCCCTCATTCCCATCGCATAATTTATCACACAAGTTACACACTTGTAAAGGTACATCTTTCCAATCAGTTTCTGATCATACACTGAAAGGCATTTGAGAACCCTGCATATCCAAGAATTCGTTTTGCATCTCTTCAGACTCATACCAAGAACAAGCCGCATCGCCTGGCCATGTTCCTTAATTAATTCAACGACGCAAACCTGAACGGAACTGCGTTCCAGATACAAGTTAATGTGTCCCAGTTCACGAAGGAATTGGCCGAATTGCTGAACGAAGCCCTGCGTATTTCGTTTAATTTGTGCAGGGTTGCTGGAAGTTTTTTGGCGATAAGTCAGTTTCTTGTCCCGGAAGTCATAACTTTCCGAGTGCGATGTTGCACGGACGCTTCAGGGAGGCCTGCGGACCACTGCTGCCTGAGTATTCCTAGCAGAACTGGATATAGTTCTCGTCACAGCGCCAAATGTAAATCCTTATGCCCTTTTGCTTCCCTGAGATTATTGTTTTGCTTTAAGTAACTAAGAAAATGAATTATATTTAAGTATAAGCATAATTAAATGTAATTATATATTAGTATAAGGCTTGTATATAAGAATTAAAAATCAACCGTCGAGCGCTGAATAATCCAGTTCTATGAAACAAAATAAAAGTTGAAGAATAAAGTAAAAGATGCGAAAAATCAGGACGGCAGTAAACAAAAAAGTGAAGGTCAGCAACAAAACAATACACTGATTTTACTTCAACAACAGGAGAAAGATCTAATTTACCTTCAGGGGGGAACTGGCCAGCTTCACATTTTTCATGGTGCCGCATCCATGAATATTTCGAAAGAAATCACTGTCACACAACCATGCATCCGTGACAAGTAAGAGGAATATTAAATATTTTTTTAATATCGACAATAAAGACAGAGAGTTGATGTGTTATAAATAGTAAACCGTTTTTTCGCAGAGAAACAAGCGTCTTATCACAGCGTGAGGCCGGCAATTTTCTAAGTTAACAGGATAATTACTAGAGATAGATATAAAAAGCAGGTAATAAAATTATACTGATGAAATTTCTTTTCTTACCTTACTCCGATGACGTCTTTACCGAAGTATGGCATAGAAGGTAACTTATATCTGCATGCAACTCTCCACACTCAGACCAAGTCGAAATCAAACTAAAAGGCAAACACTTTCGAAAAACTATTTCATTTCATACCGATGAGCAAGCTACATTTTCCATAAAGCTAGCACTAAAAATAGTTAAATTCTTTGTTTAGTATAACAAAAATGCTTTGTTATTTACTGACATAAATAAATGTTGCAATTTAGAGGAGGATGGAGTTTCTACATCTAAATATATGAACATGAAAAAACACACAGACCAATCAGCAATTAGTAACTGCGTCATTTCACAGGGTTAACAAAACATCGGATATTCCAGTCAATTTTATTGATATGACTAGCAGCGAGAGAGCTCGGAAAAAGCCGCGAACTTGCCAACGTTCAAATTTTAAGATACACATGTTGTATACTCCGCAATTATTTGTCATATCACTTGAATTTTGTGGTACAATTGTGTCAAGTGCTTAACTGAGATACCGAAATAAAAGCGAATTAAAAATTCATCATTTTTCTTTACTAAGAAATTATAAGGATATGTGAAACCCCTAGTCTTTGGTGTGAAAGAAAAAACAGGTAGTTTGAAACCCGATGAAATTTCGGATGACGTATTCTGGAATTAGGCATTCTGAGCTAAGATTTTAAACTATACCAAAAAACTAAAAAAAAGTAAGCTCGAAAATTTATTGTACTAGTGAAAAGCAGAATCAGTATAACGTGTCATATTCAAATTAGGTTAGAATAAGCTAGGGGTCGATGAGCTATTTTACAAGAATAATTAGGTGAAACAGCTGCCATCGTGTCAGTTAACATATGGTACAGTAAGTTCTAATTCTGTTTACTGGTAATTAAAATTCACAAAGATAAGATTCCAGCAAGAAAATTTGATATCCCTGGGGCTTAAAATTCCATCTCTATGGCAAGTAAACTACTGTGGAGTTCGCAAAATTTTTTAAAGTATTCAGAAAAACCAAAAAATTTTACTTCAAGCGTTAAAAAATCTAAAAGATTCTACAATTTTGCTCAGCTCAATTGATTTAAAAGCAATTTAGCTCTCAACGAGGAGAAATCCTGAGGCAGTTCGATGATGAGACTTTAAAAAATATCGATATTCCGATATCGATACAGTGAAAAGAACGGGAACGAAAATCTCATTGACAATTTATTTTAAATCACAGCTGTATCGGAGATCATTCAGAGTAGATCTCCAGTAAGCCCATAATTAAATGGGCTTGATACCTCAGCCTTCTCATTTTAACCCTGAGCTAACTTCAAAGTGTGGTGTTTGCGCCGTGATTACAGCACAGCGCTGCCCCTTTGTGCTCCATATGGCGCGTCAGCACGAGTGCGCCTGTGGCAGCCGTACAGCTCCGCACAACAATCCTGCTCGTGTCGTGTGTTCCACTGTTCATGCGTTTTATTGTGCAGCACATTACTTACGTTTGAGTTCTTTTTAGCAACTTAGAGCTGAGTGATAGCAAACTTCAGTATAAACATTAACCAGTTTTTAACCGACAGAAAATTAAAATTTCACACTTAATATAATCCTGCTTGTGTCATTTGTTCCCCACTATTCGTGCGTTTTACTCTACAGCACATTACATTTGAGCTCTTTTGAACAACTTGAGGTGAGTGACGGCAAACTAATGTGTAAACATATCCTTTATTTTAACCGACAGAAAATTTAAATTTCACAGAGTTCATACAATCCTGACTGTGTCAAGTCGTCTGTTCCACTGTTCATGTTTGTACTGTACAAAACATTAATTACATTTGAGCTCTTTTGCGCAGCTTAGAGGTGAATAATAGCAAACTTTTTTTTGTTAAAATCAGCCATTATCTTAACCGAAAGAAAATTTTAATGTCATAGAGTTTATGGGA
Organism: Platorchestia sp. MABIK; assembly: GCA_014220935.1. Lineage (NCBI taxonomy): Eukaryota > Metazoa > Arthropoda > Malacostraca > Amphipoda > Talitridae > Platorchestia > Platorchestia sp. MABIK. The sequence continues at coordinate 58,920 of JACJUY010001454.1, read as the reverse complement.
ATTTCTTCGCGAAAAATAGGTAAGTACACACATAAGAATTTTTTATTGCTTCAGCCCATGCGCAATGTCTCAAATCTTGTAGAATACATTTTGATTCTTCTTTTTAATATAGCTAAGTAAATTCCGAGAATAGGGCTGTTCTGTGACCTGGTTCTTAAAAATAGTCGTTGGTTTTTTATTTTAATTCTTGGACTTCGAAAAAGTTTGGCATCACGGCCAAGCGTGACAAGTCGCATCTCTTTTTTCCACAGCGAATATATTTTACAGTTTGTCCTCGTTCTGTGTAGTCCAATACATGGCTTCTCAACATGGCTGCTCATCGATACGAAATCTGTTCTATTTAGTCTAATACATGGCTTCTCAACATGGCTTCTCAACAGGGCTTCTCCGCGATACGAAATCTGTTCTATTTAGTCTAATACATGGCTTCTCAACATGGCTTCTCAGCGATACGAAATCTGTGCCTTCGTTTACGCACATCCATTTTCACGAAGAGAACTATTCTCTCGTTTTATTATCGCCTACAACGAAATCAGTTCAAAATCAACTTTCCAAAAGTTACTAATATGAGGGGTTCGAAAAAATCAAAAATTGTCTCCGAACAACGTGCGAACAGACAGAAAAATCCGCAGTTCGACGCTGCACAGACGGAAGGAGGAGCAGGTCTTTTGACGGCGAGTGTCGAGCGAGCTCATGAGATTGGATTTTTTTATTCCCATGTAACGAGAAGGAAATGAATGCTGAATTTGAATTTAAGGATCAGCAATGAATTATGTATTCGAAATTCAGAGCTGGGGCGACGCAAGTATAGCCAGTACAGCATGAAATGTCGTGCCGAGATTACCGACACAAATGCAGAGTTGTCGATGCTTAAAAATATACATTCGAAAATATAGAGAAACATTTATTGGGTTAGAACGAACAAAAAGTGTCAAAAATAGCTGAACTTTGGAAAATGTTCATTGATAACATAAGATAAGTATGTGAATTAAGCTACTGAAAAACGGAAACCTTCATTCGTTACCGTCCAATCGAGTGCTGTAAATGGAGTTCACGTACCCAAAGTTTTCTTGAAGGTTCGGACATTTTAAGTGCTTCACGAACTCAAACCATTAGGAAATAAAAATTCAATGAGCTGAAAAACTAACTAGTGTTCTCAGCATTTTTTACGAACCCACTCTAACTTTTTCGCTGGTCCATCCATCTATGATTTTAGCCGCCCAAATATAGCCTGTGCACTGGGTGACTGAAATTATACATGCTAGGGTGAAAAAAGTTAGGTTGGATAGCTGATCCCTTTTTACTATGAAATATCAATTTCGTACGCAACTGCATATTCCATTCATTGAAATACGGCAGGTGTGTCAGAATATGGCAACCAAAGCATCACCTAAATCATTGCGGTCTACTCCTTCCTTGACAGGCATGTCACAATCGCCCACGGTGAATGGAAAGTGTTTTTCCGCACGACCGGCGGCCTATATGTCCAATCCGCAAGTATCATCTGCGGATCGTCACCCTTTGCGTTGCGCTAAGCCGGACGGTCAGATGCTGTTCACGATATACGCCCGGGGGCCGGACACATGGTGCACTGAGGCGATAATCTCAACAGTAAATACAAAGCTTATTAGAACCGTGATAAACACAGAGGGTGCGTTTGTGAGGGCTCTCATGGCTTCATCCTGCACTGAATGAAAGAGTTCAGCGAGTGTGTGTTGGGCGCTGACAAAAAAACGGGCAAGAGGATTCAGCTTACGACCGATCAGAAGCAATTTTTACCGGGTTACCCGTATTCTCTTATCATTAAAACGTTTTCATGGAAAATTTCAATGATTTTTATTATTGCTAGATGAGAACACATTTTTTCTTTCGAATCCTAAGCTTGATGTAAAGTTTGATGTATGGACCTAAGTCTATTTCACTTAGGATCATGCTAGAATTATTTACCCTATAAATATATATGGGCTGAACTGAGTAAAGATACTCATGAAAACCATTTTTTGGTCAGAACACTCCACAGAATGATTAAACAGATGAAAAACTAACGTAGATATATACTCGTAGAAGGATCACTTAACCGGCTGTTTTTTCAACATCAAATATATTTTCTTTATACCATCGTACTAATTTACCTGATGTTTTTTAAACATTTTACCTATGTGAAGCTGGCTGATACTTTTCAGAAACCATCTTGCATGTTTGAAGCTGATGTTTTCTTAATAACATCCTACAAGTTCGAAGCTGATGTTATTTAAACACTGTCATACACGCTTGAAGTTGATTCAAAATTGCGCGTTTGCTTTTTGAAAAAACAACAATCATTATCGAGCAAAGTATCAGAGCATCGTTTCTGACTTTTTCTGATAAAATGTTGAAATAAATGGGTGTTTTAGCAAATTTTTGCTCACGGTAATACTATTAAACCTAAATTATCTAAAGATACTGCGGTATTAGGCTCACTTGTAGTATTCAAGGCATGAGGTTTTAATCAAATATGAGGTAAGGTGTCAAACACTTCATTTTAAGATGCTAAAATTATGACCGATTCAGTTTCGTGTAACTCCTGACATTTTATCAATGTACTAAACCTGTGTACTAAACCTGTCAAATATCTATGCAACGCATTTGCTGGTGGGAATTGATTTCAGTAGTGGAAACTGACTGAAATATTAAAATTAACTGCTTCTAGTGATTAGTTTGTAATGAAGTTAAATGAAGGAGACTATCTCATTGAGCAGGTGATGAGACCGCTTCTAAATAACTTCTAACGCAGTTACCAAGCAGAAGTGGACAAAGCGAACAGCTGTGGAAGCACAATGGCCTTGGCACCATTTGTAGTTACTGCTAAAAGTCACCCGATAGCGTCTATCCCTAAAGAGCTTTTAACAAGAGAACCTAAAGAGCGTGACAGCAGCTGGGCGAGGGAGAGAAAGGCACGCGTCTCTACGCATTGATTAGGCAATTTGGGCACGAAAGTGACACGTAGGAGAGCTTTGAAAACCTTCATTTTTAGGCGAGGGATCATATTTTACACAGGAACACCAAATTAACGTTAACGTAGATGGTTAAAATGAGCATATTAATGCGAGACATTCGAAGACTGGCGTCAGATGGCAAGGAAGGAAGGACAGCCTGAGGGTTGGCTCAGAGCGCGAGAGGAGGAGATGGAGCCATAATAACGTAAGAGGGCAGCAGGGGGACACCTAACAATGCCCGGCCACCCTTACACGACATCTGGCGGCCGAGGGGAGATGGCGTCCGCGCACTTCACCACAGGAACACACCGAATGCGCTGCCGCTGCTGGTGTCCTGCTGAGATTCTGCCTGTATCGCCAGTGTCGGGCCTGTCCCAATGAATAGCCGACCATCGATCATTCAGGCAATACAATGATTATTAGAAGTCCTTGAGGCTTGATGGCGAGGACGTCTCGCTGTTAGATCATGCAACATTTGGTTACCGGAATTTGAATGTACTGTATATTTTAATTACTCTTTTGAGTGATATTTTTTTAACCTCTGTGAGGACCACATCAAAGGCTAATTGTTAATCCATGTTAGCCTAAATCCATCTTCGGCCTTTATTGTCCAAGACGCAACATCTCGAGATGTGTATCATTCAACAGGCAGCGTCCGCCACAGTTACACCTCTGGTAGACCAAGGTTCATACGCACTCAATAATTAATCCGAGAGTAAATAATTTCGGATTATGTATTCTATTATGTATTCAGTTAAAATCGAGATCACCGCCTCGATTCTCAAGGAACCTCAAGAAGAGCAACTAATGAGAGAAGCTTACTAATTCATGTACCGAGAATTAGTTTACATTTGCTACCAAAAATTCTTAAAAACGTTGCCCGACGCCAAGCACGTTCTGTTGACTGGACGATCCCAGTAATTCACGTAGAAACAGTAGCTTCATAAAACGTAAACATTTAGACGAGTACCAGAATGACAGTTTCAATAAAAAAAATAGAACGCATTCGCTAATTTGACATCCACTTCATACTCACCGTCTAAGTTCGTTTACTCCATAAAACTACGTATTCTCTTCAGCACTGCAAAGAGCAATGAAGGACGCTACTGTCAGGACTGAGTTCTGCCGAAGTTGAAAATATCCGACATATAACTGCTTTTTTTTCGTACTTTTTACATGGCAGAGTGGCGCAGATGTCTGACGAAAATCCAGGGTGATCTTTCCAGCCAATGCAAAGAAAAACTATTCAATTTAAACTTACTGGCCAATTTGGTGAGTCCTGAATTAAGATCGACTAGCGCGCTAGATGACAGCTAGCCTAACTCGATGATAATTTTAAACAAGTTGTTGTGTTGCTAATTCATTTATTTCACCGCATCTCATACATTTTACCGAGCAAATAGATACATGACTCGATCTTAAGTGTATTAGTCATAGAGTAACTACACAATCAAAACCATAGTCGAAAGATTGGAAAAGTAACATTTTCGATCTTATAAAAGCAGGCTAAAAATTACATCCAAACTGATGAATAAGAAAATTATTTACAAGTACATTAACATTCCTTCAGATTATAACTTCACGGGCACGTCAAGTACCTGATAGTCAATAAAACTGATTCGAGAGTCCGAAGCGGACATTGTTTCTTCCGACATATTTTACTAAACGACGCGGTTCCGTCACCACAGCTCACGTTCTTTAGTCACGTCTCGTGTCTATTCCAAACCTACGTGGGATTCGGACGATGGAACTGTGACATTTAGGCAACATGCGTTCCAAATCTTACAGAGAATTACCAAGAATTAAGTACCAGGGACGCAGGAATTTATAAGGATAATGCATATCCATTTTTCAGTAACAGTTCACACCTGTGAATGTTTTTCTTATAAGTATATGTACAATAACTAATAATGTATACAATTATATCTCTTAGTAAAAATTAAAACATTGAAATCTATAATACGAGGATATTTGCAAAAGAATCTTTACTAAACTACAATAAACCATGTCCAATTCGACTTAGATTTCTATTGATTAAATGTCTGCATTTATATTACATTTATGAGCTCTCCATTGATAAAAAATTACGTCATCAAGGAGTGTTACAGAAATATAATAGAGAATTGCTTGCGTTAATCTGGCAGCGGAGTTTGGAATAGAACTTAACGCAGCAGTCAGCATTTACTAAAAAAAAGATAACAATTGCGGAAATTAAGCAGCGTTGACTTCGAAGCAACGATATCTAATTGCAATCAGAAAAATAAGAGGTACTATATGAAACAATATTTGTGTCACATATTCCCCTATTGTTAATTGACTATTACTAGGTGGGAAAAAAATTCACTGTCCCCCACATTCCGTGGACAACGAATTTTCTAACGCACCACTGGAAACTTTTCACGAAGTTCATAAATGTTTTCTCAAAAAGTTCAAGCACATAAAATACTGGTAGTGCTATATCATTTCGAACCATAGATCATCAACTTCAAATATTAGATTAGATTAGTCATTAGTTTTAGCCTCCCTACCCGCAGCATCAAAGGCGATCCAAAGAGACGAAGGAGGAAGGCACCATTTAGTATGGAGTTAAGGAAACGCGGAATCTACGCAGAAAGAGCATAGAAACATTAAGTTGTGAAAGAAGATTATGAAACAAGATCAAAGTTGAAGAAGAAAGTAGTAGGTGCTGAAAAACAGGACAGCAGTGAACCGAAAAAATGTGGTTCTTAACATAACAATAACATTTTATTTCAACGAAAAGAAAGCCTACCTAACTCTCAGCTTGGGTCCTCACATTGTCCCCCTGGGAGCGCTAATTCCCATAGATACAATAATTGTATCCCCCTGAGGGGTCAATTTCAAATAGAAATCACACGTTTAAACTACCGCATTGGAAGACCTAAATTACTGAAATATCCAACAAAAACTTTGAATGAGGTATTACCTCAGCAGCCACACAGGCCAGCTCGCTCACAGCGTGAAATAGACTGTTTACACGGGACTCACTACAGATTTTTATGATGTTCCGAGATAATCTTGAATGTCATCAGAGGCCCTGGGGAATTATCGCCCTTGTGCATAGCGAACTCAACTTCCATCTGGCGTCCAAATGAGGTAATATATGTGGTATTAAACGCAAAAAATACTGAATAACGGAGACTATCACTAGATTTTTTGAAATTCCAAGCCTCTCTAATCGCAACAAAGGTGTTCCAAGAGCAGCCTCGATTTAGTACGCGCAGAAACAGCAAGACTGAAAAACTGTTTGAAACAAGATAACAGATTTAGAAAAATAGATGCCGAAAAACGAAAGGGCACTGAATAACGATAGCCTGTAACAAAACAAAAAGCTCTATTCTATCTACTTCAACAAAAGGGATACGTAACTTCAGCTCAGGACTCCACGTCTCCTCCCGAGAGAGTTAACTCTTATAGACACATAAGTTGTAACCCCCTGAGGGGCTGAGCAATGAAACAAGAGCTGAATTCCATAAAGTAATCGAAAAAAATTACTGTAATATTCAAATTTATGAATACGAGACGAAGGAACGATAACTACAAATAACTCTCGTTCTTTTTCTTCTTATGCAAACTTAGCAGTAGAATTGCATAGTGCAAGTGATATATATCAGTGTATCGAATATTATATATTTGTAGTTCACAAGAGCGGTAGCATACAATTCGAACACATCTATAAATATTGCTATAATTTCAAATGATAGAAGGGTTTCTAATATAGAAAATAATGAGACGTTTGTACAAGTCTTACCTTAATAAAACATGGGAAGTTCTACATTGATTTAGGAAAAGGGCCACACAATAAAGTTTTCATGGTGCAGTAGGACGTTGTATGTATATAATTTATAGGAAGTAACCGGATGTTACTTAACTTGCAACATACACGGTCAGCTCTGTCGCTGATGTTACTTAACTCGCAACATACACGATCAGCTCTGTCGCTGATGTTACTTAACTCGCAACATACACGGTTAGCTCTGTCGCTGATGTTACTTAACTCGCAACATACACGGTTAGCTCTGTCGCTGATGTTACTTAACTCGCAACATACACGGTTAGCTCTGTCGCTGATTCAACCAGAGCAAAAGCAGCAAGCTGAAAAAAGTGATCTATATACACAAACGCACAGTAATTGTAACTAACAAGCACAGAAGCTGAAGTCTAATGGAGCGAAGACTTGAAATGACCGTTGAATAGAGGGGTGCTACAGGGCGGAGGTGGAGGTGGATGTTGCGGCAGCTGTGGCGTCTGTGGCTGCTGCTGATGGTGATCCACCAGGAGCTGCTGCTGTTGCTGCTGTGGGTGTCGCTGCTGAGACCGATGCTGCTGCGATTTGGAAGGGGCGTCAGAAGAAACCGAGTTGCTCAGAGACGTCCGGAAGGCAGCCAAGTTCTCGCCAGCCAGCATGGCGCTCGGGTCCATGAGAGCGGAGGGTGGGAGATGAGTGAGATGAGCTCCGGGATGGTTCAAATAAGTCACCACCCTCCGGAGCTCCTCGATGGCGTTCGACTGCATTAAGATGTAATTCTTAGCGAGCAAAAGAGTTGCAATTTTGGACAGCTTTCGCACGGAGGGCGAGTGAGCGTACGGGATGACAGCTCGCACCTCATCGAGAGCGTCGTTGAGATCATGCATTCGACGCCTCTCGCGGGCGTTGATGGACAAGCGCACTGTCTTCTGCTGTCGCATCTTGCGCACGTTTGTGTTCTCCAGGAGATAATTTTGAGTGTTACTCGAGGTGGGACTTTCTTCCTCCTCTGCACTCACACCCGACCCGTCTGTCTGCTCTTCAGCCAAACGCTCCTCCTTGACACGAGGCGACGGGTTGCGGTTCTCGTTGTTGGAAGTGTACCCGAAGTCTGAGTTGCTCGGTCGAGTTGTGAGGTCAGAAAGGTTTGGAGGAGGACGCACGTTCGGGGGCAAGTGGAACGGAGGACAAAAAGCTCCCGACGACGGAGTGTTGAGGTCATGACGTCTCTGCAGCAGGGAGGTGTGGTGTGTGAGGGGCGGAGGGGGGTTGGCGTTGCGGTGTCTGGACAGGTCGCTCAGGAAGAGGTTCTCGGCGCCCATCAGGCCGTGGTACGATAGCCCGTTCATCGAGGCGCTCCTGCAACACAGACCAACCATTAACGAATTACGGAATATTTACGACTGAGTGGTGTCTTCTAAACCTGTACCTAAATTTTGCTTCTGCACGTTTAGTTATTCTGCTTCTGCATGTCTAAATTTTGACGTAATGTATGTTTTTTTTTCCAATTTGAAACACAAATTCATCAAAGAATTCACATCGTAATGTTGATGTGAAATGATCTCCAACAGAAAATGCTGACATGACAAGATGGATGCAATTAATTGAGTGATTGATTATAAGAAAGTTTTAGCCTCCCTTTACCACGACAAAGGTGTTCAAAAAGAGGAAGGATGAGGGCACTATTAAGTATGGAGTTAAGGGAACGCGGAATTTATGCATCAGGTGCATAGAAACAGTAAGCTAAGAGAGAAGTTCATGAAACAAGGAAAAAGTTGAAGAAGAAAGTTAATAGGTGCTGAAAAACAGGACAGCAGTGAACCGAATGGTCCGTAACAAAACAAAAAAAAATTTCTATCTCAACAAAAGGCCTACCTTAATCTCAGCTCGGGCCCTCGCACACTTTCCTCCTGGGAGCGCTAATTCCCATATAGATACAATAGTTGTGTTTCCCTGAGGGGGGGTGGATGCAAAGACAAATTGCTCACACAGCATCGCAATAGTCTCTATTGCTCATAATGTAGCATAAGAATTCTAATTTAATATTAGGTGATCTCAAGATTTTGATTAAGAGTTCAAATTTCGGATTTTTAGAAGACGGGAAACAGAATTTGGGCATGAAGACCTGAACATTACTAAAAGACAAACCCAATGTCATTAAAGAATACATTCAAAACGCCAAACTCGAATCAATCGACAGTCGTTTTCACACTTTTGTGGCACAAGAGGAACTGAGCATGCATAGAAATTGAGCTTACATCCAACCACCAAAAACAAGGTATGCAGCGAAATCGATCACTGACAACGAAACACCGGTAAGGACTGAAATGACTAGCAAATATGATTGAATGTTTATTCACACAACATTCGTTTTTCAATTGATAGCTTATTTGTGTTTACCCAATTGACAGCTCAACAATTACATTCAACTTATTTCTTTATTTGTAAATTTAAAATTTCAGTACAATCTGTCGTTAGCATTCGTCATTGTAAACGGCGAATATGAAAATATTCGAAATTCATTGTTTACCTTTGTAAGCGTTATGCAACGAAAGAAAATGGAATTAGTTTAGCTTGGGTAAGTTAGTTGTGTACACCTTCCTAACCGCAACGAAGGCGTTCCAAACAGAGGAAGAAGGAAGGCACTGTTTGAGATGGAATTAAGGAAACGCACTGAGAAACAGTGATTTGAGAAAGGAGGTTAAGAAACAAGATAAAAGTTGAAGAAGAAAGCAGCAGGTGCTGAAATACAGGACAGAAGTGAACCGAACAAAGATGGCCCGTAACAAACAAAAGCCTTTTCTATTACAACAAGAGGAAAGCCTTCCTAACTTTCGACCGGGGACCTCATATTCTCCCCCTCGCAATGATTATTCTTATAGATAGGTTAAAAATGAGACAAAAAAAGCCATGCTAGGCATGCTACATACTATTCCTTTGAGCTTTAAAATCGTATTTGTAAATACAAGCCAGTGACATCAGTAAGTTTTCAATCAGTGATTGTTACTCTCGAACTGCCTTCTATTTGGTTCTCTAATTCGTGAAAAAACAAATAAAAGTCTCATCGATAAAAAACTGCACAGAAATTTCTACACATCCAACAAGCAACTGTTCTTTATTCGTGCAAGAGAACTAAAAGAAAGATTATGATGCTCATGGCAAATGCTCACACGTAAGTTCTGGTATAACAAATGACGAAGTTTAGGTCAAGAAATTTTCAAGCACGAATACTAAATATGAAGCAACACGTACACATCGAGGTGCAATATAACTTCAAGAACAATTCAAGTGTTGAAAGACTTCCGATGGTTGTTGAGGAATGAAAGTTGACTCAAAGAAGCAAGCTGCAAACTTCGTTATAATGGAAGCTGGCGCGTTACTTTCCCAGCGAAGTGTTAACGCCCTGAATCACCCGACGTATTCACAAAGAACGTGTGCCGTTAGCTTAACTAACAACAATTGAATGTCGACAAAGCATTAACGCCCGCGAGGTACAAATTTCCGAACAGCAGGAAGCAAAAACACGCAATGAAGCGCATCCCTATTCAGTCGCAACTTAAAATAACCTAAGGATAAAATTGGCCTTATTAAATAACTCATTTGGGTTAATACCTAAAGTTTTCAGTACTTTTACGCTTCAATATGATGAAATTGAACGCGATTATTATCTATTAAATCGTGTTCTGCGGCCTCTCATTAGATAACATGTAGCTTTCTAAAGTCTAAAATGGCAGTATTATCAGTGACAATAATCTGAACACTAATTACGACAGATCACAGAGGTTCTTTCTTAGCGTGGATAAATATTTTGAAAAGTATGTGCTTAACGAAAAAGAATCAGTTTGGCTAGCGTTATGAAAATATTAGCCTCCGAATACAAGGTACCAAGTCAAATCAGCTCACTCGGAACAGAAACTCAGCATCTAACAGAAATTGAGAAGACTGAACCCGCACAACCGCGCACTGGTGCAATGAATTGATCCGCCGCAACTCAAAAAAGTAAAGGATTTTTACCTATGCTTTCAGTCGAGTTCCTACATGTGAGAATTTACTGGAAGATTAGATTAGATAGCTGGAGTCTGACTAACTGCAACAAAGGCGTTCCAAAGAGAGGAGGAAGGCACCATTTAGTGTGGAGTTGAGGAACGCGGAATCAATGCACGAGGTGCATAGAAACAGTAAGTTGAAAAGAATTTCATGGAACAATATAAAAGTTGAAAAAGGAAGTAGGAGATGTTGAAAAATACAACGGCACTGAACCGAAAAAAAGACGGTTCGGAACAAAACAAAAAATAAATAAATTATTTCAACAAAAGGATTAGATTATATATTAGTTTAAGCCTTTCAACAGCTAAAAAAGCGTTCCGAAAAGAGGGAAGCACTATTTAACATGAAGATTAAGAAACAAGATAAAATTTGGAAAAGTATATAGTAGGTGCTGAAAAACATGACAGCAGTGAACCTAAAAAAGGTGGTCTTTAACATAACAAAAGCATTTTATATCCACAAAAAAAAACGCCTACCTAACTCTCAGATTAGGCCCTCACCCATTTTCCCCCTTGGAGTGCTGATTCCCACAAATACAATAGTTGAATCCTCCTGAGAGGTTCAACAAAAGGAAGTCCTTCCTAACCGTTAGCTTGACACTTCGCACATTCCCCCTGGGAGAGCTAATTTCCATATCCAATAATTGCTTACCACCGCATGGTAATTTACTGGAAGCTTGAAATTATTGATACACGCTAAATACACGCTTTTCTAGTTCGGAAATAACTAGACATGCAGAAGCAAAGAATTTGAGTTGAAACAAGCATCGGACTGACGATCTCGCCGAGATTTCGATTTAGATAACTTATTTTAGATTTCCAGAAGACTGAAAAAGGAATTTGGGCGTAAAAATCTGAACATCACTAACACTATTTTAAATGTCAAACCCGAACACATCATCGACCAATGAAATGAAAAATGGAAAATTTGCGCATCACCGAGAAAACACGCACGTATAACTGACGATACACCAGCACACATACCAGGCTGTACATCAGTGACCACCGAAATTAGACCCATTCTAAAGCGGCCCATAGACGATCAATTTTACTGTCAATATAATTGAGAATGATGAATATTGACAATTTAATTGATCGTCTGTGGGCTCGATTGACGACCGTCAATTAATTGACTTTGTGGGCAACAAAAAATCTCATCAATATATTGAATCAATGATATTGACAATTAAATTGATCGTCAATGGGCCGCTTAACTGAGTGTAAGTAAACTATACTACTATAGATAATGAACATGTTAATTCATCGTCACGCAAGAGACAGAACCTATCTATGAAGAACCAGTTCACAGCAGGCTGGAAGAGTAATTAAGCAGCGCAGAGTGAGGGCACTCGAGAGATTTAGAGACTCAAAGATAGTAAGAGCTCTTAGTGAAAATGATAGAGCTGGCCTAGAAAGTTCTCTGCTGACGGACGGATCAACTGCTGCCTCATCAGTTTAAAAAAATTTGGATTTTTATATCAACACCGGATTCAGCTGACATCCTCTGCTGCTTAAATAAACACAGGGAAACAGAACGTATAAATGATTTTTTTTACAAATATCTAAATCGAAGGTTGTTAATGACAAGAAAATAACGAGAAAAAGTTTTAATTGAGAAAATGTGAGAAAAAAATCAGTAATGTTAGCGAAGTAATAGTTTCCGAATTGACCTGAACGATAGGTCATTAACTCGACTGATAAGAATAAGTTAGAGGAAAGGAAAACGAAATCGAGAAGATGCCCCCAAAGAGTAGCACTGAATTTATCAACCATCAACAGGTTCTCAAATCTCGCTCCAGCACACGAACCGGCCAGCCTTCATTTTAGGGACACCAAAACTGGCTCAAAAGAACAGAAAAAACAGTTCATTTCCAAGGAAGTTGAAACTTGAAATGTATAACATGCTGATTTTTAAAGAATTCCGAATATAAAGGTCCTAAAGAATTGAAGAATTCCTAATATAAAGGACAAATCATCCGAAGTGTACAATAGCCGTGAGAGGGGCTAATAATTTTATTGAGAATAAATCAGTCTCTTTTCTCTTGGATATTTTATCCAGGGCCAGATGACAGAAAGCACATGACAGACGAACAGTGCTTGAATGTGCGAGGCAGTAACGCAGACGTTCTTCCTGCACACCGAGTGCATACGCTGCTTTTAATTTTTATTTTCCTCTAGCTGTAACAGCGCTAACTCAGAATTTTTCTCTGATTAGATAATAAATTAGTTCAACCGTCCCTTACTACAAAAAACGTGTTCCCAGAAAAGGAAGAAGGATGGCACCATCCGTGAATATAGAACTCAAAAAACGGGAATCTATGCACGAAGGATGTCATCACACCCTGTGCAAAGAAACAGTAAAATTGGAAGAAGTTTAGATTAAATTATAAATTTCAGCCTTCCTTACAACAATGAGAATGTTCAAAGAGAGAGGAAGGATGAAGGAACCATTGAGTATAGAAATAAGAGAACGCGAAATCAAAGCACAATCTGTGTTCCCGCTCAGGATCCCATGCGCATATGGGAAGAGTAAGTAAGTTGAGAAGGGAGGTTACGAAACAAGTTAAAGTTGAAGAATAAAGTTAAGAGGTGCTAAAAAAACAGGACAGCAGTGAACCGAATAAGATGGTCCATAACAAAACAAAAACCTAGTTTATTTCAACGGAAAAAAAACGCGTACCTAACCGTCAGATAGGGACCACACTTTTTCTCCCTGGGAGCGATAATTCCCATAGATGCAATAGTTGCATCCAACTCAGGAGTGGAAAAAAGTTTATGAAACAAAATTAAAGGTGATAAAATGGGTGCTGAGAAAAATAACAGAAAAGAACTGAAAAATATTGCATACGTAACGAAACAAAAACCTTTTCTAACTTAACAAAAAGCCAACCTAACCTTTAGCTCTGGACCTAACATATATGCCCCCTGGGAGTGCATCTTTGATAGGCAGATGAACGGACAAGACAAGATATTTTTGACGGAACTCAATAGCGCAATAAGGACTTATACTAGAAATGGTTAAGCAAAAATGTTGCCAGTAAATGGACATTAAAAGGAGGCATGGTCCAGTCAATTGAACTGTTAGCAACTATGGGATAGACAAAGAAATAATCTCAGAGCTACGATTTGTTACGAAATGAACAAAGTTTATTTTATTGAAAAATAAACAACAAGCAACTAACAAAACGCACGAATTATCTCAAAGTTAAAATATGTTTACTCAACGAGTTCTAAACAGCGAAAGAAAAAATACAAAAATATCCATGCACGTAAATACAACTATCCATAATAATGCAAAAAAGAAAACATGTAGCACACAGTAATGCAGAACGCCGAATTTGCTGAACCGAGTTTTTAAAGGCGAAAGATAAAGAACACAAAAATCTACATGCACATAACAAAACTTTCCATAACAATGCAAAAAACAGAACATTGTGATAGTAACACACTAATGCAGAGCACAGAAGACAAACATGAGAAAGTTGCACCACGATCTTTCGACTCACCGGTCCATGTCTTGCAACGAGAGCAGCACCACAGGCAGTCAGCAGCTGCTGCACTCTGGCTCCTGGGCCACACAAACGAAACGCTCGATTGACAAGCGTGTAATTTTAATCCTATGTCCAGTGATGCTTCCAGAGTTACTATCCAGAGATGCTTCCAGAGTTGTTCTCCAGTGATGCTTCCGCAGAGTTATTATCCAGTGATGCTTCCGCAGAGTTATTATCCAGTGATGCTTCCAGTTACTATCCAGTGATGCTTCCAGAATTACTATTCAGTGATGCTTCCAGAATTGGAAGTGTTTTCTCCACAACAAAATCCACCGTGAGGGCTACGCTAAAGAGGAGTTTTGTCTCAGGCACCCAGAGTTAGGGCAAATTATTACAGTAGTGTTCCCGTGAGACAAAACAGCTTTCAGAAGCTGGTAATGATTATCGAAGCGGCGTGGCACATTTGAAGTCTATCAAAAAAGTATGTATGGAATCATCGGCAGTACGGGAACTCGTAAAGGTAACTTTAAAACAATGAATCGTTTTTTGAACACCGATAAAATTTTCATTCACTCACAGCAGATTTCAAAATTTAAAAACAATCTGTGCGCGCTCGAACAGCACTAACACGCAGCGTGAAGGAAAATATACCTTGGGCAATGACGTATGCTGAACGTAATTAACTATGGAGGGTAATAATAATTATTCTGTTGATCACGTGGTCTGCGCACCTCTCCGCTAACGCAAACATCGAACGTCCGCTCGACAGAACCTCTCTCGCATAACTGACATCCCCTAATTCTTGTCCGCGACACAAGGTTAAAATTCTTGATATTCACTCAAAAACTTGAATTATCATTAAACAAAGATATGAAAAAGCGTGCATTTCAGCACTGGTCATACGTTTTCAGCGTAAAGCTATAATAGTACGTTACAAATTATTGTGAAAACTTTAATCATCTGTGAAAGATATGGTGAAGTGTCTGGATATTTCAAGAAGTGTTAGTACCGCCGGCAACACTGGAACCGAGGGCACGCTGACCGCCCTCGTCAAGCCGCCTTCGCCTCGTCCAATCAGAGCTCGGAGTGAGTCTGGCAACGCTAAAGAAACCGAGGGTCAGAGCGGCCATTGGTGGAAATGCGATGGGACTAATCCAGCTTGAACCAATGAGAGGTGAACCCTCAAAACAAACATGATGCTTGCGAAACGTTGATTGGTTGGCCAGAATTAGCCGAAGCCAATAAACATCCCCTGCCATGACTGATGACTAAGGGAAATGGCTCGGTTTACAATTTTTACTCCTGTTCTGGTGGACTCTCAAACAACTTTGTTTGGGAACAATCAGCATTTTAATAGGTTGTTCCAGGAGCTCCAACAAATGACTGGTGTCGGGCGCAAAAGTGTAAATTGTGGGACGTGAAGTTAAGCTCCTGCGATGATGGCAGTTATCGGCGGTGTTAGCAGGTAATCTAATGATGATCATGGTGATGGTGGACAGAGGGAAGCGCACCAGCTGCGGCGCGAGCTCAAGCTTTATCGCTATTGGCACCAGTCAATTCTGTACGAAAATGGTCTTAAAAATGAACTGATTCTGACGCTTCGTTCAGCGTAAAGGGAAGGCAATTGAACAGGAGACTGAATAAAATATAGATGGGGCAAAAAAGTTGTAAAGCAAAAGAGTGGAAACCCACAAACATTGGCAAATAGATTAGATTATGTTAGTTTAGCCTCCCTAACCACTAAAAAAAAAAATGTTTCGAAGAGAGGAAGGAGGAAGGCACCATTTAGTTTGGAAATAGGGGAACGCGGAATCTATGCACAAGGGGCATAAAACCAGCAAATTGAGAAAGGAGTTCATGAAACAAGATAAAAGTTGAAGAAAGTAGTAGGTGCTGAAAAAACAGGACAGCAGTGAACCGAAAAAGGTGGTCCTTAACGTTACAAAAAATATTTTATTTCGACAAAAAGAAGGCCTACCTAACTCTCAGCTCGGGTCGACCGGGTTAAAGTAATGAAATCTTTAGGAGAAGAAATGGTCACAAAGAAAAAACATAAGAAATTTACACTTTCTCAGGAAACGGATTTTGTTTCAATAGGAATTCATCTAAACTCAACGTCAATCTACGCGACAGAAATCAGAAACTCGAATTGAACATTTGTGCGAGTACAATGTCTAATCATTTTCAAAAGTTAAGAAAATTACTGGAGTAAAACGGAATGAACTTGAAATAATTCACAACTCGAACATGAGATGGCAACACAACACTAAAATGTGACAAGCAATTAAATGAACCATCTATTTGGCGATAACGCAAATTAATCAGAAGTGAAGAATTGTGCCCTTAACATATACGAAAACGTTTTAGAATAAATACCATGAACCAGCTGAAAAACAAGGTAAGTACATGGTTCATATGCAGGGTGTTAAAAATGAGCAGTAAAAAGTTTGACAGTAATTAAAGAAATGCAAAACAATCCCTCCTTCGCAAATACTCAGATTAGATAATAGATTATTGGTTAGTTTAAGCCTCCCTAACCGCTACAGAAAAAGAGCGCATCGAAGAGATGAAGGAGGAAGGCACCATTTTGTATGGATATTAGGGAATGCGCAATCTATGCAGAAAGGGCATAGAAGCAGTAAGTTGGAAAAAAGTTCATGAAACAAGATAAAAGTTGAAGAAGAAAGTAGTAGGTGCTGAAAAACAGGACAGCAGTGAACCGAAAAAAAGATGGTCCTTAACATTAAAAAAACCTTTTATTTCAACACAAAGTCCTACCTAAGTCTTAGCTCGGGCCCTCCCACATTTTTCCTCTGGAAGTGCTAATTCCCATACACACAATAGTTGTATCCTCTTGAGGAGTCTTACCCTTTAAATACATGCAATGATACTTATTATCTGTTTGTCCGTAAGGCTTTGCAGCTGCTCCCAAAAAAATACTGTCACTGTCGAGTTTGATGCGGCATTTACTACATCGTAGAGGTGCAATGCTATATTGGGCAGCCTCCACATTTTGCTATTCGGATCCATACCTTCAAGTGTGATTCATTCTGACCTGAGATAAGTTTTCGATTCCAGGACAGGGCAGAGCTGTATGGAAATCTGCATTTTATAATCATTGCATATTTTAAAGGGTTAAGACGCTACTCATTGACGCGTTCCGCTTCTTCCCACTGCATCTCCATTGAATTTATATAGCCCATGTTGATTAACGTAACGTTCAATATTTACGTCTGAACAGTTTTTTATCTTCTGTTTTAGTAGATGATAGCGTTTCTCCTGAAGCCTCTTCATAAATATAAAATATTTCATGCCTCACTTTTGGCTTCTTATCCAATTAGAAACAATACTTCACAACTACAGTACACAGATTAGCTAGCAAAAGCTAACGTGAAAGTCTCAGTTGGTATGTTACTTTGAGATAATGGGACCGATCATTCTAAAGTTCCACTTGAGACAAATATAAATCCTCCAGCCAAGTAAAGCTGAAAAAGAAGAAAAACCAGTCCGCTGAATCCACGACAGATTACTCGAGTTATAGCAGCAGCAGCAAAACTCGAAATCCAATTCTCAAGAGGAGCACCACGCATACACACTCATCTAAGGACAATAAGTTAAACAATGAATAACTTCGTTTTATTGAAACCAGGCAGCAATGCTTATCTAACATTCAGAAATGGATACAAAATATAAAAATGAAATAACATCGAAGTAAAATATCCCAAAGAACGTTCGTTCAAAAACGCTGCTGCTGAACTTTCAGAACTCGGACTTAAACTGCACCACTAATCTAGTTTTATAATGCAAGGAGTGTTACTAATCTTGTGTTACAGTACTACAGTTACATGAAGCAAAAAATTTAAAGCTCAGCAGAGTAAGTCATTGAATTTTCCTTCAATTTCAAATTTTTGTTAGCTAATAATATAAATTTAAATCTAGGTGGCAAGCTTAGCGAATTAACTCAATGGATTCTTTCGCCGCCTGAAGCGCTTTCCCTTAAGGGTCAACAGTCATTCCGAATCGCTGCGCGCTACCCAATAACGGTTGAAATTAGAAGTAATTGTGCATTTGTTATCGCTAATTATTATCAATGCGGTGATGGTAAGTGAACAGTAATCACAAACTCTTAACTTCTCCATAGGGATTAGTGAAGCTAGCTGTCAATTATATAATAATATATCGGCAATGGCTTACTTTTTCGACATCATGATGCGCGTTAACATACGTTCTACTAGATAGTAGTGAGTACAGTAATGGTTCATTCTAGACATGACATGCATAACCACAAATTGATGAGGTGACAGGAGGTCTTTGCATGATATGCATCAAAAAGAAAATTAAGAGCTTCCCTCTCAACAAGATTAGATTAGATTAGTCGTTAGTTTTAGCCTCCCTGCCTGCAGCAACAAATGTGATCCAAAGAGAGGAAGGAGGAAGGCACCATTTAGTATGGAGTTAAGGAAACGCGGAATCTATGCAGAAAGGGCATAGAAACAGTAAGTTGGTAAAGAAGATTATGAAACAAGATTAAAGTTGAAGAAGGAAGTAGTAGGTGCTGAAAAACAGGACAGCAGAGAACCGAAAAAAGGGTGGTCCGTAGCAAAACAAAATCCTATTCTACTGCAACAAAAAGAAAGCCTATCTAACCTTTTAGCTCGGGCCCTCACAGAGTACTCCTGGAAGCGCCAATTCCCATAGATACAATAGTTGTATCCCCCTGAGGGGTCCCTCTCAACAAACACACGCAACAATTTTTCCATAACGAAGCAAAAACTAAAATGAATTTACTTTTTCCAAGCTAGTTCAAGTACAGAATCCTGTACAAAAGAAAGATTAGATTGTAAGTTAATTTAAGCCTCCCTAACCGCTACAAAAAAGAGCGAATCAAAAAGAGGAAGGATGAAGGCACCATTTAGTATGGAGATGAGAAAATGGGAAATCTATGCAGAAGGCGCATAGAAACAGTAAATCGAGAAAGAAGATCATGAAACATGATAAAAGTTGAAGAAGAAAGTAGTCGATACTGAAAAACAGGACAGCAGTGAACCGAAAAAAGGTAGTCCTTGACATAGCAAAAAAAAAACATTTCATTTCAACAAAAAGAAGGCCTACCTAACTCTCAGCTCGGGCCCTCACACATTTTCCCCCTGGGAGCGCTAATTCCCATAGATACAATAGTTGTATCCCCGGCCCTGAGGCTCGTCTTGACATGAGAGTCCTCATCTCAAACCAAGAGTTCCAAATCCGTGAAAACAATGTAACATTGTGTACATTGATGATCCTTGTCTAGATATTCATAAAACACACACAAGAAATAAATATCCGCTGGAACATTCCTACAGAAATAGAGCAATGAGTCGCTCGAGTCAACCAATTACGGTAACTTCAAAGATGAAATTTTTAGGCTCGAACGAAATATTACGGTAATTTCTCTCAAATTATTGTTCAAGAAACGCAGTTAATGTGAACTTTTCATCGAAACATTTGGAAAATAACAACAATGTTAGTGATTTCCTAGTATCCTCCAGAAAGGACGCTGTGCAATAGAGGGTTAACGCGACGACAGGCCGGCACAACCCAGCAGCACGGTAGAAGAAACAAGGTAGGGTCGAAGCAGTCTTTTTTTTTTTTGTCGACCGTGTGGCAATGGTGACGTCACTGCAACGAACCAATAGCAGCGCTCATATTGCATCTGACAACACTGCTAGCCCCAAATTAGCCTAACGACATGCCGCAATAGTGACCGTCATTCAGTTTGAAATAAAGCCGTTCTAATGGCTATCAGAACAAGAGGAGGCATATTTTCCCCATAGAAATGACTCTACCTCGTTTCCTCTACCGTGCCCCGCAGCACTTCGATGCACAGCTCAACCAAACGAGAGCGGCAGAGCGAGACCCTCGTCCAAGAAGTGGCGGCGGAGGGAGACGCTGCTGTCGCTGCCGTCGCACTTGTGCCACTCCAGGTCCAGCCCCAGCCGGCAGTCAAACCTGGGGCACAAATGTGGCTTTCCCGCTTACTTCATAATGATGTAAATAAATGCAGCGCGCACGCTCACTACATAATGATATAAATAAATGCAG